>JAJLRJ010000005.1:35941104-36203604 GCA_024195265.1 Dendrophyllia cribrosa | reverse complement strand
CAGCTCGGTAAACACTTTTTAAAGTTTCGCAGTGTTAGGCGGAGCAGTAAAGTCGTTACTTCCCTGCATTTTTTCGCGGTTTGCTACTCAAGACAGGGATACTAATTAAGGAATACTCAGAAGCCGCTTTAGTGGAAAAAGAAGAGTTTTCAGGGATAAAATCTTGCTTCGAGGAACTTCATATTATCAATGTAGGAGCAATGCGGGGAGATGCCTTGTTTTTATTACGGATTTCAGAACCGAAGAAGCGGAGTTTTAACGAATTTCCAAGCAGTCCAGTGCTTTAAAGGTAAAATAAATCACATTTTTCGATGGGAATTTATGTTGATATCAATTTTTGATTGACTTTTCCTTTGTGTTCTCTTAGTTTTTGAGACATGTTTATGAAACGTTGAAATTAAGTCGTGTTGTTATCTTGAATTTCAACGAGGACAGCTCTGCCTTGATGCGCTATAAAATATGGTACGTGTTCTGCTTTTAAACATAAATTAATGGAGATTTGAATAAAATTTTTCGAAAGAAGATTGTGTTGTCCGTTTTTATGTCTTTGTTCATTTATTACATAGATTAAAAAGCGATTTTATGTAAACAAAACAAGACTTAGGCTTTCTGTCTTCACTCGCGTCGCCTTATGCAAATATGTTTGTGTATTTTTGCAATTTTGATTTCCAAATCAGTTTCTCGGGCAATTTTTGACAAACAAAAACTGTATTTTATTGGAAAGTAGTCGTACTAGTTATTCTAGACAGAGAAAAGTTGTTTTTGTGAACTTTTGTACGGTCTAAATGTACTGTGCAGACGGTCGGGTAATACTGTTTTTGAGAATAGCTAAAATTGAAAATAGCCCTTTCGTCAATATTAAGAGCGGCTTTTCCTAATTTTCGCCTACGACTATGCAAGATAAAAAAATCGAAAATTTTCAAACTTTGTCATAACAAAGGTCTTACTAAACCATTTGTAAAAATATAAGTTTCATTTTGTTTAGTTAAATATTTTTCCGTTACGGCGACTTTTCCACTCAGATGACCCAGGAGCGAGGAAAACCGACTTGGAAGTGTCACTTGTTTAAACCTCTCGTCTTCAAAATATGACGCGTAGAAATAAAAATGAAAGCCATATACTAAAAGGAGGGTATTTCTTCTACACGAAAGCGTTGTCAAATATCAATTTTATGAAAACCAGAATTTTTGACAGATTTTCAAAAATTAACCGTTTTGAGTGGAATTTTCCCATGCGAAAATAAGGCCAAATTCAAAAGCAAAAAACACGTCTTGGTACATGACTTACCCGGTTAAGACTACATTCGTCGGAATAAGCAATGTTTCTTCTATGATTTTATGAAATAAAATGTTTGGGTAAATTAAATGGAAACATTTGAGAGCGCAATATGTACATCGTATTTATCCTCAAAACATGACCTTTTGACCTTCACTAACGGCAAAGTAGTGATCAGCGTTTTCAAGTAACACCCGGCTAATTCTGATTTTCTGCGGCTATGATCCAAACTTTAAGCCTCCTGGTAAGCATCAACCTTAAGTAAAGTCATCGAATCAGAAATAAGCGGTGTTTTCTTGCAAGTAAGTACGTATTTTAGCGTGATAACATTTGCATAAATTGAGTTTATCTTTCTGACAGTCGAAATATTTTCATTTACATTCATTTTGTAAAATGGTCGCAACGGAAAATAAGATAGGTTACTCGCCCAACTATCAGTATCTATAAAGTGTATCGTACCTTGAGAGCCCCTTCCTGTACAAGAAATGACGAGAAGACCGCTTAAAATCAACCGTCGAACCCGTCGAACTTTGTGTCGCACCTTCGGTGATCTTTCAAAATACCATACCTGTCACGCAATGTACGGAGGTCTTGCGTTACCAGCTACGCCTCTTGTTGGTGGAGCGCTGTGGGGAGGAGGGCTCTGGGAGGAGGGTGAAGAATTTCCCATAAATTTTATTTACTTTAGACTCTTAACTTTTAGCAATTAGAAAAGGCTGTCTAGATTAGGATATAATTCCGACGAAATGTACTGCACAATAATCAACAGGGGCATCCAACGACGGTTTTTCCCAAAATTCCTTAAAACACCGTTTTAGGCTGTCTAAAGTGCTTTTAAAACTATATAACTGAATTGTAAGCTTCCCTAGAAAATTTTTATCTGTTAGGTCGTTCTAGGGGAACTTTGGTCTTCACGAATTTATTAGGCATGTTTTACCCATTTCCCGAAAACCTCAGGTCGTTTTTGGAGATTCTCGAAAAGGTTAGGTCACCCAATGATGCCTTTTGATAGCCGAAAATTTTAGGGAACCTTTTTATAGGATGAAGGAGGTGAGAAAAGTTATTCGAAAACCCTAGGGATTTCAAATGTGATATCGAATCTTCTAGGGCGACAGAAAACTCTCTTCATCCTCTCCTCGCTATAAATCCAAAGTCGGTATAGAAAATGTTAAAGGCTTAAATTTTTTAAGAAAATTCTAGAAAACTTCGAAGGAAAAGCGCGATTTTCGAAAAAACAGTCTGTACGAGAAGCCATTAAGGAAATCCGAAAATCTCAGATGAATGGAACTGCCATCTCGAAATTCGAAGGATCCTTCGCGGTTTCAAAATTTCTAGGGAACCTATACCTTTCCGAACAGATATTTAACAGAAAACGATCGTTAGGTGCCCCTGACTCAAGGCTCACTAGGTTTGTCTCACCTTAGTGAAGTCGTTATCTGCCAAAGAATTTTATTAATGCACTGGTTTGCCCGTTGGCTTGTCATTCAGTTACAACAATGGTAAAAAAAAATTAGAAATAGAACAAAATTAAACACATTCCTTTTACTATGTAGAGGTATATCATTTTGGAGGTATCATTTTAAGAACAAAGTATTTTATAATTCGTTGAGTTCAATTAAAAATTGACCAAAATACCCCTAAAAACAGTAAACAGTTTTTAAAGTAAGTGCAGTACCGACCAAAAGGATGATAAAATTATTAAACGGCCTATGTTTACAGGTATAAGCCAGCTAGCTGTATTGTTTCCAAATCCAGGAAAAGAAAAGGAATCTCCGTCGTATATTCAGGAGCACCCAACCAATCGTTTCGGTGGAAATCTGTTCGGAAGGCTTTAGTCATCTTAAAAATTCGTCCTTAATTCGATTAAAAACTAGAGATGATGGCGTCAGTTTTTGTGCTTGTTGTGTTATTAGTGTATACGCTGTAGACTACGACAAGCGCGCAAAAGGAGGGGGGGTGAAGAGGGTTCGAGGGTTTGGAAAATAAAAATATCGATTATTTGGCTTTTAAGGTGTAATGTTTTTGGCCAAACAACATAAACGTGATGAAGCTAAAGACATTAAGAAGTCTTTAACGGCTCCAACTTTAGAGTTTTTGTCAATTACAATTGATAGGGATCCCGGGAGCCTTTCAAAATAATATGTGACGCATAAATCAATGCCAGCACTATGAAGTACGTTTCTTTGCGCTGTTTCCGGTTGTCAGTCAAGTCTTCATTTTGACCCGCGGTTTACGCCGCTCCTTTAGTCGGCCTTCGGTGGCGGTTAACGCTTGGTCTCGGACCGTCTTTGATAGTCGAGCGGAAAGCAAAACTTGCGAGTCACCAGCTGGATGGTAACTTGACGGGCTTTCATTGTTCTCATTTGTTGAGTACATGTATCGGCAAGGCAGACAACTAAAGGCTTGCCTCCGAATCTAGTGAAGAATCCCACACTTTGTAGCCGTCCAGATGTGCACTGATATCCTTTTTGCACTTGTGTATTGTAACGCACTGAACATTTGCAGGATTGTTTGAGCTACAGCCACAAATTCTCCAACAAATGCCGCATAACCACCCGGAGGGGGGAGGGGGTCGTACTCCCTATATTGGGCTATACGGAGATGTTCCGCCCGAAAGGGGTAACTTTTTTAGGCTGGAGGTATATGAAAGGGTAGGGATTTCACGAAGTATATATAGAAAAGGGTGGGTAAACGGTATAAACGGTAAACGGTATATGAAAGGGTAAGGGTTTGGACCTTGGGGCGGAGCATCTCCGTACAAAACTTTGTTGAGTCCCCCCCCCCGGGCATAACCTCACGTAACCATGATTGTCTTTTCGTATATTGCGTGACAGGTCTGGTATTTTGAAAGATCACCGAAGGTGCGACACAAAGTTCGACGGTTTCACTGACGGTTGATTTTTAGCGGTCTTCTCGTCATTTCTTGTACAGGAAGGGGCTCTTAAGGTACTATATACTTTGTAGATACTGATAGTTGGGCGAGTAACCTATCTTGTTTTCTGTTGCCACCATTTTACAAAATGAATGTAAATGAAAATATTTCGACTGTCAGAAAGATAAACTCAATTTATGCAAATGTTCTCACGCTAAAATACGTACTCACTTGCAAGAAAACACCGCTTATTTCTGATTTGATGACTTTACTTAAGGTTGATGCTTATCAGGAGGCTTAAAGTTTGGATCATAGCCGCAGAAAATCAGAATTAGCCGGGTACGTGTTACTTGAAAACGCTGATCACTACTTTACCGTTAGTGAAGGTCAAAAGGTCATGTTTTGAGGATAAATACGATGTACATATTGCGCTCTCAAATGTTTCCATTTAATTTACCCAAAAATTTTATTTCATAAAATTATAGAAGAAACATTGCTTATTCCGACGAATGTAGTCTTAACCGGGTAAGTCATGTACCAAGACGTGTTTTTTGCTTTTGAATTTGGCCTTATTTTCGCATGGGAAAATTCCACTCAAAACGGTTAATTTTTGAAAATCTGTCAAAAATTCTGGTTTCCATGAAATTGATATTTGACAACGCTTTCGTGTAGAAGAAATACCCTCCTTTTAGTATATGGCTTTCATTTTTATTTCTACGGGTCATATTTTGAAGACGAGAGGTTTAAACAAGTGACACTTCCAAGTCGGTTTTCCTCGCTCCTGGGTCATCTGAGTGGAAAAGTCGCCGTAACGGAAAAATATTTAACTAAACAAACTGAAACTTATATTTTTGTAAATGGTTTAGTAAGACCTTTGTTATGACAAGTTTGAAAATTTTCGATTTTTTTATCTTGCATAGTCGTAGGCGAAAATTAGGGAAAGCCGCTCTTAATTCTTGTGCTTCCAACCTTTCACCTTAGTTAAGCTTGTTCAAAGTGCGACGCTATTAGGCTTGGCCTATCTATATATATTAATTCAATTTTTATGGAGTTTGCCAGATCAACCCAGTGGTTTAGTGGTGAAGGAGGGATGTTAGCATGCGGGGGTTCCGGGTTCGATTCTAGGTTATTAATTTCATTTTCCTTTCAAATAATTCGCTAATTGGTAAAAAATTTTCTATATGTCGCTAAAATGGCATCGCTTGTTTACGAAAGGGAAAATTGCGGCGCTGACGTTGGCCGGAAATGGTTTTTGGCACTTTTCCCGATCACTGTCGTCATTCTATCGAGATGTCTAGGCTGGATTTTTGAAAAGATGTCGCCCTAAGTAAGCGTCTGTGAGTGTGCTTGGCCTTGTTTTTGTTTTGTCGATCAAAAACTATCTCTAAATCCCACAACATAAAAACTAAAGACTGCTGTTAGTTTTTTTCTTCTCTCGCTCTCGCTTCCTATTCCTCTTCTCCCTCTTCTCTGTGATTTTCGGGCTGATCAGGGTCATAAAAACCCTTGTTTGGGCTAGTTGTAGTGAAATTGCTGTAATTTTCGTTGGCCATGTTTCAGAAATTTCAGCTATATATACACTATTGGCATATTGCTTCGCTCACTGCTTGCAGTTTGAGCACTCTCGTGACTCCACAAAGCAATCCAACAATGTGTAACCGTACATCCTGTGCCCAAGTTCAGGAGTTGCCATAAAGCCATTATGGTAACAACCGGGAAGGCACATTGTATACATAATTGTATATATATATATATATATATATATACAATTAATAATAATTGTAATAATTAATAATAGGAGAACTTGTGAATTGGCGGTCCTATTTTCAGTAATAGCTCCACCGGGAATTCTTTCGAACGCGTCTCCATAATCTGTGATTACTGCTTATATATATATATATATATAAGCAGTAATCACAGATTATGGAGACGCGTTCGAAAGAATTCCCGGTGGAGCTATTACTGAAAATAGGACCGCCAATTCACAAGTTCTCCTATTATTAAGCATGCTAAATTTGTGGTTTCTGAATCGGTTTCTGAATTGGTACATTTTAATAGTTCTGAACATGATATTTCACAAATTAGCTTTATTCTTATCGAACAAATTAGATCATTTCAAAATACACTTCACCTTGACCAATTGTTGCTCACCATCGAGGCTTATTGGACAACCCAATTGTTTACGCTCAATCCGCATGGCCTTAACAAGAGACGTGAATTTAGATCAAAACACCGCATTAACTACAATAATCAACGCACGTTTTTTTTTTTTTTTTTTTTTTTTCTTGTTTTATTCTTTGTATTGTTTGTAGTTGTTTTGTGTTCGAACGTTCTGTCGAGAGCACTTGGTAAGACGTGCTGGTCCTGTCATTCCGACAGTGACCTATATGATTATTCGGGGGCCCCCGATTCGTAAGGGTTATCAGCCTGAAACGAGGGGATATCAGATTTATTCACCTCTGGTTCCGCCCGAGGGGCGTGGCAAAAATTTTTTTTTCTATTTGTAATTTGCACTGGTGTTACACTTTTTGCACCGGTGTTACACGTTTTGCACTGGTGTTACACTTGAACTGCACTGCTCTTAGCCAATCAGAATCGAGTAGTTTTTTCATGTATATTATTAATGACGGTACCAGATCATTTTACCTGATGCAAAAATAAATGAAATCATGTTTTTCAAAATTTGTAAGATATGACGTCACGGCACAGTTGGGTCGGCCTTGGAGTTTCGCTTGGTACATAAAAATAAAATCTCATATAATAGTATAGATGATTTGTAATCAAATAATTCATGACGAATTACAAGATATGGGAAATCTAATTTGTGACTTTTGTAATGAAAAATTGGCCAATGATATAACAAAAAAAGGAATAAAATGTTGTGATTATGTGGAAGTCATTAATGATAATGATAATATGAATGTATGTAAAAATTGTGGATCATTTCATTCTTATAATTTTGTCAATCCATATATCGACTTTTATGAAAATATGTATAAAATTAGGAAAAAGAGTGTGTATATACATGTAAGAAAATATCATGTTGAGAATGTTATTAATAAATATAATAAAGAAATTCAATTAAATTTTCAAGACATTAACAAAATATATAAGATATTTACATTAATAAACAATGTATTACCAGAAGTTAACCAGAATCGTAAACGGATGATTCGCATTGATTTAAAGCATAATTTTTTTCAACTTCCAAAATCAAAGAAAACATTACAGTTTTATGCTAAATATTGGAGACAAATATATCTTTTAATAGGCGACCAAATACAAACAATTAAATCCAATACCATCATATGAAGTTTATTCAGATGTGAATTTTTTGTCATGTTGCATTTCAAATTTATCTGCAAGAGGACAGAGATCAATAATTATTTCATCAATCAACCTCATTTCATTTATGAATGTGATATGATTAAATTGATTTCCTCTTAAATAAGACCGTAAATCAGCTAATATTTTTTCATATGTCGTGTAACCAAATTTAGACATTTCGATTTTCTTTTTAGAATTCTTAATTTCATTGAATGTATTAAGCAATAAGCCACTACCACTAATTACAACTAAAATAATAGGATTTAATGTAATTGAACCAACTATTGTACCAATGGTTATTAAAGAAACTGATGTTAAATTTATAGCTTAATTCTATCTCTTGAAATGTTTGAAAGCCTTTTTGTAACACCAAAAGCGTTTATGATAAAATCGATAAAAGGATTTAATTTTAGATAATTTTTCTTGGCTAATGTTTTTATCAATATGATTGAAATTGAAGATGTCTGTTTCAGTCATTATAGTATATATTTGGATAATTATATTATTTTAATCTCTTTCTTCACATATTATAGTTATAAATTGATATTCAGTTTCACGAACTGTATCTAAAAATGCATAAATGTGTAAAATGTCACCTTCGTTGAAATCAACATTAATATTATTTATAATTTAATTTTTACGACCTCTTCCTGTATTTAATGGATAAATGGTATTGTTTTTTAACAATTTGAATTCTAACTGTTTTGAAAATACCTTTTTGTAAATTTGGATCATTGCTTCTAGATCATTTTTTCAGTATGAGATTTACAGGGCATATGAGACCTGATTTATTTTCAAAAAAGATTTGCGATCTGGCTACTGATTTTTTTAATATTCCATAAAAATATTTTTCTCTTGCTGTTTAATACTTTGTATCCATTCATATCCAAATTAGTTTGCATGACCATTTTGTTATTTTCAAAAATAAAAGGAGAATCATACACACTACTATCAACATTTGACTTTGACTCCATATATTACTAGTAGTAATCATAGATTATAGTGCGTCTCCTTATCCCGTGGCACCTCGTCTTGACCTAGTACCTCAGTTTCATGAATTAATTCAGCCACTGTTTAAAAGGGCTATGTCGCGAGGTATGTCACGCAGGCAAAAACGTCGGGCCGTCATCAAACAAATTCACGCTATCGCCGTGGAATCGGGCAAAATTCTGCCGTGCTGTGTACTCCGAGAGGTCTCAGATTTTTCCGACATATAAATAGTATATTTGCCTTGATTTCATTTCGCTTATTTCTCCGATTCTGAAATCATACTCCTCAGAACATGTACTAATACCGGAACCGGAAATGAGAAATTTCTGAGAAAGCCTGTTCTTGGACACCGCGTTAATGGAGCATGAAATCGACGTTTAAGTCACGCAACATTCAACGTGAATTTCGCAGGATTTTTCGGATAAAATTACAACTACCAGTTGCAAGTAAGACACAAGGCTGTTGAATATAATTCCTTTTATTAGCTAGACAAATTTTAGTCACAAAACTGCGAAAACCTTAAGTCGCAAATGCGCCCGATACAGGCGCAATTTCGAGCACTGTAAAGTTAGTCTGCGTTCGCCTGGCGCGGCCGGTCAGTGAATTAATATTGCTACAATTCAAAGGGGACAGACCGCAAATAAATGTGGCTACTAAATATATCTGAATTTCGTAACTGTTCATCAGTAGGATGCCCAAAATGCGTGCAATTCCACAATTGGTTTCGGCTCCATTAAATCCTATACCAATTGCAGAACATTTTAGGAGACATAAGACATAAGCGAATTGCACCGTACCGTAGAACATCGCGAAGAACGACGTCGGTATTTAGGTGAAAGCTTCCCAAATCAGGCAGAGAACCACAGCAAAATCAAGATAGAACATTCAAAACATACCAGAACGGTAGCGAGGAAAATCTGTAACTTCTTGCTTGATTCCAAAGAGACCCAACAACTTACTTGGTCCGGAGAAGAACCTTAGTCCAATTTTTCCACTGCGTACGGCATTGAAATATTGAGCCGTAAGATTCCAAAATCGCGAAAATATCCGAAACTAAATCAAGAGAAATAGATTATTCACATATGACATTTCGGAACCCCAGCTCCCCAGGATGATGCCTGATTTCCACGCGATGCTGGATACTATTGTGACTTTTCAAGATGGCGCAGATTTGGTACCGACACTTTTCTCGATTCGTTCCGCCTAGACTGACGACGCGCTAAGCATGCTGGATACTATTGTGACGTTTCAAGATGGCGCAGATTTAGTACCGACACTTTTCTCGATTTGTTCCGCCTAGCCGACAAGATTAGGAAGCGTCTCCTTCGTCGACGCAATTAAATTTGCATCTGCTTCATTAAGTGTTTCAGGGGTTCCATCACATTTTAAATCTATCATTATATATTCAGGTGGTGAAATGTGCCATTTATGCATGTGAATAATTAGAAAATTGTTCAGTTGATTGATATTTAAACTCGTACTCGCAACATTAACACTCACATTATTCATTGCAACGGGAAAGAATTCAATACAAATAGTGTATTCTCCCCTTTATACATATTGAAACCAAGTCTTGCTGGGTATATATTACTAATATCTTTGAATATTTTCAAATAATAAGCTTTTTTATTGAATAAATGTGGTGAACTTGGAAAATCATTGATTCCAGTCACTCTAATATCATTTTCAGAGCTTGATTCATCGACATGAGTCCTCCATCAAATATCTGAATTGATCCTATAAATGCGAAGTTGAAGTGATATGTGACTTATTTACATAATCTTTATATTCTTGTTCTAATCTAATAATTTCTGCACCAAAATCCAATTTATAAAGTTTCTTTAATTGTGGATTTTTGATTGTAGTGTTTTTTATAGCAGCAGTATTGTTATTTATTCTTGTGTTGTTATCACTAGTTTTTGTGTCAACATATGTTTGATCCCGTTCAAGCCTGAATTTTTTTCAGGTTGCTTTTCAACTGCTTAAGGGCCTGGTCGCACTACAGTCAAAAACAAAAATTAGCCCGTGCAAAATGACAAAAACAAAAACATTCCACAAAAAGCGTGTCCCACCGGAGCGGTTTCTTTTGTTTTCCTCGATTTTTGCACGGGCGGATTTTTGTTTTTGACAGTAGTGCGACCAGGCCCTAAGTTGAGAGAACACTACGAGGATCACAAATTTCACTCATGTTTATTCTGTTTATTCGCAGTTCAAATATATGATCTTCATATATTCACATTCATCTATATTCACTATCATCGGGTATATTACGAACTCACAACTGACCATCTATCCATGTGGCTTGATAGCTCAGTGGATAGAGCATTGCACCGGTATCGCAAGATCATAAGTTCGAAACCCGTTCAAGCCTGATTTTTTTTCAGGTGGCTTTTTTAACTGCTTAAGTTGAGAGCACACTGCGAGGATCACAAATTTCACTCATGTTTATTCGCAGTTCAAATATATGATCTTCATATATTCACATTCATCTATATTCACTATCATCGTTTATATTACGAACTCACAACTGACCATCTAACCATGTGGCTTGATAGCTCAGTGGATAGAGCATTGCACCGGTATCGCAAAGTCATGGGTTCGAATCCCGTTCAAGCCTGAATTTTTTTTCAGGTTGCTTTTTCAATTGCTTAAGTTGAGAGCACACTGCGAGGATCACAAATTTCACTCATGTTTTTCCGCAGTTCAAATATATGATCTTCATATATTCACATTCATTTATATTCACTATCATCGGGTATATTACGAACCAGCCGATTCGCATATAATTAACCGCATATGAGCGAGTCTAATTAACATCAAATTACCGCATGCAAGCGGTTAAAGTAGGCCCTATTCACCTACTGAGAAATAACGAAGATAAAGCTGATCTCAAACTGGCTTTTGTCTTTCACTTGCACAGTTTACATAAAGTAAAACTCCTTTTTTTTTAGTAAAAGAAAGAAAAAGATCAGAAGGGTGTATGCCTTGAACCCGGGTCGTTTGCTTCATAGAGCGATTTTCGTATGACCTTGAAATGGAACGCGCGTACAGAACCAAAACAACAAATGAACGCGAAAAGTAAACATTAGATTGGTTTATCGAACAGAGTCAAACGCGCGCGGATTTTGATTGGCTTATCGAACATGCAACGTGTTGAATCCAAAAAAAAGTAATTTTCCGCTTTTTTCCGCAACTCGAAACAACAAAATGCCGAACTGGAGAGTAAATACTCGTGAAGGGCTTTACAACTCTGGCGTAGCCTATCCCTTGCAAAAAAGGTACCAGATTTTGGCAGACTATGCAGTCAGTGCACGCGAAAACCGCGTATGCTACAATACCGCTCGAACAATTTGCAAAAAAATTCATCGCGACCGGAGATTGTCAAGCTGGAGGAAGAGGGAGGCCACAAAAGAAAATGGAACCTTCGGGCTCTCCATCCTTCGGTGTAAACTCACTCCTGATGAAATGACGAAGCACGAAAGACTACTTCATTGGCTATAATGAGAAAGACCTCTGAAATAACCACAGATAAAAAAAAAACCCATTAAATTTCCACCGACTTTCGAAAACACGCACAACACAGCACATTTGATCTTTCTGAAAATCGTGCAATCAATATTCTGTTTGACGTCATTCTGTTTTTGACATTCCGATTGGTTTATCGAACAAGCGCATTTGCCATATTAGGGTTGTTTACGCGGGAAACGAAACGAGGCTTTTGTTTCGATCTGTTCAATCATTGGCGGATGAAACAAATCGCAAACACTCTCCGAACCGTTTTTCAAGGTCATACGAAAATCGCTCTGACACCCATATCCACTACACCAAAAAGGGCTAGCTGAGAGGAACTGTAATTTTTAACATATTTATAGAGTTACCCATAACCATAAATGAAAGCTAACCGTTTTAAAATCAGTGCTTAACCCTAAACACTGCAGATCAGTGCTAAACTGAAGCTATTTTCTCTCAGTTCTGTGTCTAACGTCAGTAATATAAATAATACTACTGTTAGGTAAATAGGGCCTATTTTACCGCTTGCATGCGGTAATTTGATGTTTATTAGACCCGCTTATATGCGGTTAATTATACGCGAATCGGGTGTACGAACTCACAATTAACCATCTAACCATGTGGCTTGATAGCTGAGTGGATAGAGCATTGCACCGGTATCGCAAGGTCATGGGTTCGAATCCCGTTCAATCCTGAACTTTTTTTTCAGGTTGCTTTTTCAACTGCTTAAGTTGAGAGCACACTGCGAGGATCACGAATTTCACTCATGTTTATCCGCAGTTCAAATATATGATCTTCATATATTCACATTCATTATTGTTACTATTATTTTGTCATAACTATGATGACGTCATTATGACACTATGATGACGTCATTATGACATCATAAATTAATACATCACTGTCGAATTTGTCTGCGTCCATTTCTCCACAGCATTTTGAAGTATGATAAGATACATGTATGTAAAGCGAATTTGGGCAATTTTGGAGAGTGCGCTATATAAATAATAAATTATTATTATTATTATTATTATTATTATGACAAATTTCTCATGGATGCACTTACACTTGTTGCCAGTGGCAACAGAAATGACATCATAAATATCGAAATTATTGATAAAAATGCTCAAATTTCATAACTCAATATTCTAGCTTTATTCTGTGGATAAATCCTTTTTCAGCGGATCAATTCAGTTACAGATAAAAAAGTGGATAGTATCATGTTCAAATGGGTACATTTGAACATTATGTTATCCACTTTTTTAACTGTGACAAGAAATTAAATAGCGTGACAATTAACATTTCATAATGGACAATACAAGGAAGTAACTACAAACAAACAAAAGAACTAAAACTAAATTTGCACTGTTCTTCAAAGCAAAAGGCAAAACAAAAATGAACACACCAAGACACGCACTGAAAATGTTCCAAATTCGAATTGTTTAATCTTCTGCCAGATCTTTAATTAATATTGAGTTGTCCACAAGTGAGAAGAGAAAAGAAAACCAGCTGCCGATAATTTAACAACGCCCAGCTATCCTTGTGTTCGCATATTAGGTAATATTTTAAAAATATCTGCCTATGACTTCAGAACTACTGCATTACTAAGACACAAGAACTGTTAGCACAATCCCAATAATACACTATTCTGACGTTCAATTCATGCACATGACATGAAGATTTAAGTATTGCGTGACGTCACGCCTTCCCCTGTTGCCTTTTGTCTTTATCATCATCATCTTCTTCTTCAGGGTAAAATACTTTTTTCAGTCGTCCTAAAAACCCACTGTCATCTTCACAAGCCGTCTTAGTACCTTGTAAAAATTGAAGAGTCATAAAAAGCAGAATTAGTGACAGTGTGGAAACATTCGTGTCGTTACCTAACTGAATTTTGTAGCTTTTACCCTGGTTGTCATGCAACGCGCCTTGCCAGTTTGGATGAGCATTGCGTGACAACCAAAGAAGACTGAACTTACTATAAACAAGGAAGGTATAAAGTTCTGGATTGTACACTTTGTCACTCGCACTACCTGACTAATCAATTCCTCTTCGTTACCAATTACAACAAGGTCAGCGCTCCAAGCTCATTTTTTTCAATAAGTCGCCTTTTGGCGACCTACATTTTTAAAATGGTAGGCATTGGAAAATTTCGGTGGCCAAAAATTGTCGTTTGACATTAACACAGGACACTTCATGCTACTTTACATGAAGACACTGCTGCTGGGTTTTCAAAATGGCCACTCAATGAATTCGAAGCTGCGTTACGCAGATCCAGATCCTTATGCCAGTACACATGTCTTGTGATGCAAGAGGAACAGATTCATCATTGACCATATACAGGAGAAAAGCATAGTAATATTTCTTTGATTTAACAATGATTCAATTAAAAGTCGATAAAACGTAAAGTCAACTTTATTGTTTTGAGCTTAAATCCTTTGGTCGCCAAATGGCGACCCTCGCCGATAATTCAGTCGCCAATTTTTTTTCACTCGCCATGGTGACCAAAATGGTTGCAGCTTGGAGCGCTGAAGGAGCATCTGAAATGACTGAGACAAAACAACTTAGACACTGACAGGGGAAAGCGGAAGCACGACATAGTTTCCTGCCATAATTTACAGTGAAATGTAGAACTGATGGCAGAGGAAAAGGGACGGCAAATCGATCTTCAGTTCAGTAATGCCATCCTCTTCCAGTTGCCGTTCTGCTGTGCAAGTTCACTGATGTATTGCGTGGCACTAACAACACTTTAAAATCGTTCTATTGGCTTTTTAAACTTCGAAGTGAAACAAACAGCCAAAAAGTGAATGTTCAATTTATTGGCACGTGACTAACATGGACTTTGATTGGCCAAATAAGGAGGAAAAAAAAGGATGTAAAAGCAAGCCAATAGCATAGACAGAAAGTTAACAGTAACATTGAATCTGGTTATAGGTGGTAGAAGGTTTGATTTTCGCCACTCATTTGGGACTGGTCATCCCCCCATGATGAGGCAATAGTCTATACTACTAAACCAGATCAAAACAAGCAAACGTCCAGAATGCAGAATCTTATTAAGAATTCCTCGCGAAAATAATAAATCACATCAATGTTGTGAGATTAAATAAAACGCGAGTATTTGATACACTAAAAAATGGTCATTACTTTTTTTGCGCGAATTGAACCCGCGTACTATCGGAACATCCTTCGATAAAAAAGTCTGTAGCGAAGGAAAAGCTGTTTATTTATTTGATGAAAGTTTAATTAAACTTTCCAAAATTGCAAAAATCAAAGAGTGATGAAATGTGTCCTTTAAAAACATTGTCACAAGAATTTCCACAAGGTAGCTATTACTTGTATGATTCCTAAACTCCACACTAAACGCTAACTAATATTGTCATCACTGTCAAAATCTCCTAATATTTTATGCTGGTGTTTCTCCGAGTCATTCTTCTCTCGGGCGTTCAGCGTAAAGAAGTAAAAGTTCAATAACAGATAGACTGCTACAACGCTGGATGTAACCATTATAAATCTCATGACCGCCAGTTTGGCTTGCTTAGCTTTTGCTTCTTCGTCTTCATCATCCCATGTCCCGTCGGCTCTAAACCGTCCAAACGGACGTTTCTTTTCGAGAACTTCTTCAAACTCAATCTTTTTCGAGGTATTTTCGCCAGTGGGTGTTTCATAAGCTTGCCAAGCTTCACTAGAGGGGTCTGTGTGATGGATAAATACATTTATATGCTATGAAATAATTTTGTCCAAACTGTTTTGACATTATTAATTTTTTTAATTAGCTTGTTCTTCTCATGTACAAATCCAAAATTGTCTAGGTTACAAGCTGAGGATGAAATCCTCAAGTGTGACCACTGAAACTGAGAGCTACAGTGTAGTGAACAAAAAGTAACAGAGACTTCAACGACAAACAAACCCACCTTTACTGGACTTATCGACTCCGTTTACTGTTCCATTAACGTCATCTTCAAGCTCAGCATACGCTAAAATTAATGTCTTCTGCTTCTCATTCAGATACCTAAACACCAAAGTACAAGAACAAAAAGAAACTCAACACTCTCATCACTATTTTTTAGTGCTACATGTATTTTAGAAGATAAAGACATGTTTATGTCAGTATCTAACCAAAAATAATGGTCCAGTTTTGTTTTAAATTATTCTACTAGTGCACTAAGAGTAAAAACAAGTGTCTTGGGCTGCAGATGGCCAGGATGGAAATGGATTGCAACTTGAAAATTAGTATATCGCGTTGCGTTGTGTCTTGGAAAAATCACTTCAACCTTGATTATGGTTTATTCTCATTTTCAAAATTCACTTAATATCTTTTTCTTGGTGTTGTATAAACATTTCCTGTCTGACAAAGGTGCTCAGTTTTAATTTTGGGCAGACGCGACCCATAAAGGTCAAAATCCCTATAACATACTGTATCTCCTTTAAAGGGACACTGTCACCTATTTTTAGTATCACCTTGAAAAGCCAAAAAACATATTTGTTTCAATGGAAACCTTAAAATAACGGTCCCGTTTTGTTAACAAATACTCTAACAGTGCAGAGAAACTAGTATTAGTTATCTTTGGCTGCGGATGGCCAGGATGGAAATGGATTGCAACTTGAAAAAATTGGCCAATTTTTTCAAGTTCCTCCCAAGAGTTGTGGAAAAATCGCAGAAAAACTTATTTTGGTTTGTTCTTTCTTGAAGAAATCAGTTGATATTATCTTCTTGGTGTTCTAAAAGCAATGTTTTGTTTGAGCAAAGGTACTTTGTCACATATTTAGTGCATTTTGACCAAAACACAGCACAATCTGCATGACAATGCCCCTTTAAGGTTGAACCTTGAAGGGACACTGTCCTGGCTGATATACCATGTTTTCATGATTATGTCCAGGAGCTTGCTTTAAGTTTGCCTTATTATTTTGGAATAATAAGAAACCTGACTCATTATAAGCCTCGTGGTTTCTTTCAGGTCTCCTCGCCATTCACTTTTTTCTCTAATCCTTTATTATTTTCATCTTGCTCTGTAACATGTTGTATATATGGCAAATAAAGAATGAATGAATGAATGAAAAAATCACCAAAAGTGATGAGAGCAAAGAAATATGAACTCAAGAGACAAAATAACGAATATAAATTCAAAATTCCACAACAATGAAAGCTTCTGTTTTGCTCTATAGAATCTTTTTGTCCAATTAAGTTGTATATTTGGTGGCATTTGGCGATATACATGTAACATGGAAATGATGTAACCCAAATGTTGTCAATGCGACAGTGTTCTTTCAGTGGCAACACAGCGACAACACTTTAAGGATTAAAAAGAATTCCACCATGGTTTATTTAAAATCTTCAAATTCAGTTGCCTTCGTTCCTCGCCCCAATGTCACACATTTCACACTCTGTAAATGCGAGAAATTATTAAGCCTACGTGTAATATTTTGTGGCGCCCTTGTTGCTTACTTGGGTATATGTATTTTAAAATTGACAAAATGGTCCCCTTTGCCCATCCCATTCAATCTTGGGATGCCACGCCCTGAAAGCCGCAACTTCTGATGAGACTGGGTTCCAGGGGGAATCTTGAGTTCAATCTCTCCGTGGATCCCAGGGGCGCGGATTGTTCCCCCAAGAATGGCCTGCAAACCAATCACACCAGAAAAACACATAAATTAATGTGCTTTTTGTCTTCGTCTCTCTGTATTTTTAAAATGATCAGTTTGAGAAGCTATATTAAACACTCAAAAGAGTGTTTCATTAGGTCTCCAAACACCTCGAGGTTGGTTAATTACCTTGTTCTCTGTGTTTGGAAATCTTGATTAAACACTCTTTCTCATGTTTGATATAATTACAGTGATCAAAATCCTGAAATGTCTGATAAAATTTACATTGTGCTCAGACAATGATGGTATCCGAGCACAAAAATGACTTAGCTGTTATCTTAATGAAAGTCTCATCAAGCATAGCATTTGATTTCAAAAACAATAAAAGAAGAATTTATGCTCTTTGTTCTTGGTTTAATTTGCCGTAAAATCCTCTATCTGTTTTCGAGAAAATTCAGATAAGGCTGTTTGATTTGAAATTGCCCTATAATGCATTGCATATGCATAACTTTTATCGTATGCCATGTATGCTAATAAATTGTGCCTCGGATTGTATCTCATTGGCTATAAGCTGTGTTGAAACAAGCACTGCGAGTGTACATGTAAAGCATCTTGTCTGAGAATACACCATGAATGTCAACCATGGCGATTGAATCTTCCAACATGAATGGCTGGATCTCAATATTACTTGTAACTTAGGCCACAAAACGTCTTCCACTATTATTCAATCCCCCTTAATTTTCATGTGCTGAAAATTGTTACCTGTGTGAAGGTGATCGGTACCGTGGAGGTGATATTCGCACCATCTCTTTCAAATATTTTACTCTCACTGACCTGAAACCACAAATAACAAAAACAATAACACAAAAAACTAGTCAATCTTAAGTGCGTTTTTTTTTATTTGTAAACGATGCACATATAAATTTAACTACTAGTAGTAATCACAGATTAAAAGAGTGCGTTTGACATGTTTGTTAACAGCTGAAAGTAGTATAGATGTTGATTTACACCCCGCTAAATATTTTTGTTCACCCTTAGCCGCCACTCGCAAACATTTTAGTTGCAGATGCAGAAGAAACAGAGTGACCTGCGTTATTTTTTTATAGAGACGTTTTTCCGGTTTGCATTTGCTCAGCCATATGCAAATATATCGGGAAAATTTGACTAGTCATAAGTGAATAACATTGAATATTTGACGTACAGGACAAGCAACGGCACAGATCTAATAAAGATGATGTGATTCAAACATAAGCTTACTCCATATTCGATAAATCTGAACAAAATCATAAACAAATCAAAATTTATTTAGTAAACTAAAAGCAACAAAGCACCGTCTATATTTTAGCCACAACAGCGCGCAAAAATTGGATCCAAACAGAAAAGAAATTTCATTTCACTTTCCATATGATAAAAAGCGGTCAATTGAGCTGTCATGTTGAATGACAAGGTACATGTACATGTAACTGTTATCTGGGGAGGGTAAAAACTGCTAGGGTAACGGTCACGAACAAGCAGCAAAAAAACCCACCTCACCCCACTCCCTGTTCTCTTAACAGTCTTGTAATTGAAGACGTCGGGGCATATCTAACCTTTGTCGAATTTAAGACCCTTTTTTGTTTTTTTCCGCGCTCATTTTGCCTCATTTTTTGGCATGTGACCTACAAATTAATTGCAAAACATTGTTCAGAATTTTTTATGCTGTTTTTACCGTTGTTTTAGAGAAATAACGTCTGCAAAAAAACAAAAATTAACTAAACCCCCTGTCTTTCTGTTGAATCCCGCTCGAGTAAATGAATCCCAAGTTTACCTGAATTTCTCGATTTTATGCTGATTTTTTTTTCACTTCAGATGGCCAAGTTCGGACCCGACCCGTACCGCTAAATCCTGCTCAAGAAAAATTTATCCCAAAGTTCATTCCCTCAAAATCGCTTTATTTTTATCACCAATAGTCAGCAAAGGTGTCGCAAAGCATGTTGGGATATCAATGGCGACATTGAACAGTGAATGTCCACCCAAACAAAATACGGAAAATATT
Source organism: Dendrophyllia cribrosa (assembly GCA_024195265.1). Classification (NCBI taxonomy): domain Eukaryota; kingdom Metazoa; phylum Cnidaria; class Anthozoa; order Scleractinia; family Dendrophylliidae; genus Dendrophyllia; species Dendrophyllia cribrosa. The sequence continues at coordinate 36,184,018 of JAJLRJ010000005.1, read as the reverse complement.
ATGAGTCTCGAAGCACTTCGGATATTGGGCATTTCGACTACGGCACGGGATGGGAAATGGCCCACAACTCACAGCGCTGCCCCTTTTCTGATCCAAAGTGATTCCAGACTTTCCCACCAGCTCATCTTGTCCACCAAAGTCTATTTTCACCTCGAGTGCGAAATAGCGATTTAGACACAAGGTAGGACAAGAAACACGACTCTTTTTTTTTCTAGAGACTTAAGGATTTCCGGACTTAATGATGTCCTTCCATCACCGGACAGGCCTTAAACATGTTGGCTTATACACATGCTACGGACGATGTGTTAACCGTAGCGAGCTTGCGATCGATATTCGAGTCAGGCGCACAAATAGCGGTATTTTTGTTCAGGTTGTTGGCACTGGTCAAGAGTATTGTGGTCGCATACATGTAGTCTCACAGCCAATGGCATCGTTTTGGAGTACGTTTCATACAGTTTTGGAAGGAACTACGCTTGGATGTACGGTCAAATCTTTATCGAGGGCCAGAACTCATCTTTCTTCAGGTACATGTAGTTTAGTTTAGTTACATGTAATTTTATTTTTTTATATATGTTTTTTTCTCAAAAATGATGGAAAAACCAGCATACAAATCTCTGAACGATGTTCTGAAGTTTATTTGTAGGTCACATGCCAAAAATGAGGCAAAATGAGAGCGAAAAAACAAAAAAAGGTCTCAAATTCGACATAGGTTGGTTATGCTCATACATTGTAGTACATGTACTATCATGTGTTAGTATTTAACAGTTTCAGAACCCATAAAATCATAATTATTAACAAACCCTAAATGTAACAAACAGTTCCCCAGCCTCCACAGGTACTCTCACTGTCTGGCCGTCCTCGACTCCTGTAGGTTTTAAAAATACATATTTACATGTATATTCAAACTGTCCATTAGCAGTATTTTCCAAAAAGTACAATGTACACCGTAGCCACACAAAATTGGTAACTGTGGTGTTGTCAATGTTTTGTTTTACAATCAAACTAGCCAGGGCTCAAAACACATAATAGCTGGGGATAATCCCTGGCCGCAAAACAATGTTAAGAGTCTCTCTTCTGTGAACCTGGCCATTTGTGGTTTTATCTTTTGTCCTTCACCATCTTTCGAAATTGCAATCTTAAAATGGGATAAACAATTGCAGATGTCACAGCTTGCACGGTTAACTTAATGTCAATGCACAAAAATTCACAAGAGTTTCCAGTTTTTCAGTATTTTTTTTTAACTCTTGTAACAATCCTGCCCTAAGGAGAGTCAGTAAGCACTGCTGTTTACAATACCTGCTGGGACTGGGATGGTAATGGTTTTGGTTTCATTGACTCTTCCTTTTCCACGACATTTTTTACAGGGCGTGCTGATAATATGACCTTGTCCTCCACATCGCCGGCAAGTTGATCTCATGTGAAAGAATCCAGTGTTCACTGTTTCCTGTATAAGGTATAAGAATTAACATGGCTAAACTTAGTAACAAGATAAGGTACAATGCACATTGTCGAGTATCACTTATACAGCTGTAAGCATGCTTCTTCATTTTTCTGTTGAAATTCCCTAGTGCTTATAGAACTCAACAATGCATGATGCAAGTTTACTATATCCCTCATAAAATGTGTACATTCTAACTTGAAAAAGCATGCGCATACGTAATGTAAGGTTAGAGTGCTTTATTGAGTTACATGGATAATGAATTTGATTTGACCAATCATAGGGTAAGCATTTTTTTAAAGCATTTTATAAGAAGACATATTTACTAAAGGGGCTATGTTACCATTTTTAGTGTTACTTTTTACAGGGATTCTGACAGGGTGCGTGGGTGCGGGACCGCATAATTCGGTCAAACCCGCACAATTCCGCACAATTCCTAAAAATCCGCACAATCCCGCACAATACTGAAATATTTGCTTAAAATTTTAATTAAATCCGGTATTTCTATTCATTACCAAGATTTCGAGAAACGTTTTAGACTATTTTCGGTCCATTTTCCTTCCAAACAATCGAGAAATCCCTTGCTTTCCTGGAACAGCTCGAGCAGATCGATATAAAAACAACAAGGCGTTCTCTTCACCGTCCTGGGAACTAGTCTCAGTTCCCGACTTCCTACAGAATTTTTCGCGTAGCAGTTTTTAGTTGTCGTTTTCCAGACATTATGTCATTTTTCTTAGCAGCCTGTTGATATTTTTTCGAGCGCTTTCGCTTCCTCTTTCAGTTTAATATGTCGGGGACCGAGGAAGAAACACCGAAGAAATGTACCGTCACGCCGAAATGAATGTCACTCTGTCTAAATTTTTTTCGCAAAGAACTGATCAAGTTTGCGAATCGACAAACAAACTATTAAAGCGCTGGAACTTCGGATTGATAGGAGCAAATTATTAAGTTCTGATCAGAATACTGGATTTGATTTTTTTCAATCAAGTGAAGACGCTTTCATTCAGGAAAATGAAAAACAAACATGCTATCAAATTACATTTTGCATACATCTCGAGGTTGTGATTTTGCGGCAAACTTTCGAAGAAATTGTGCGAACCTTTAATGGAAATTATTCACACAACATAAAATGTACGGATTTTTCATAAAGGAACTCGCTCAGATCGGAAACATTTTATTTTGAGGTGGTATTTCGGTTTTACATGATCGAGTTCATCGTGTCACGCAATGTAATTTTGTTGAGACAAATAAACTTTGGTGAGAAAAAACAGCCGCAAATTGGCAATTGCTGGGTACATTTTAATCCCCAAAGTAAAACATCTATTTGTATTTTTCATTTATGCAGAATATCCTCCCTGTCATATTTTTCTGGCACTGGTAATTGAATATTTGGTTGGTCACAGGATTGCGCAATCCCGCAAAATTTCCCGCACAATCGAAGTTATTTACCGCACAATTTGACCAAAAACTCCAGCACAATTTTAGTTTTTTTCCCGCACCCTGTCAGAATCCCTGTTTTTAAAGAAAAGCCAAACTACAACTCTATAATATAGCCAAAATACATCTTTATATCCGTGAAAATCCAAAAATTAGGATCCAGTTTTGTTTAAAATTATTCTACTAGTGCTCTAAGAGTAAAAATAAGTGTCTTGGCCTGCAGATGGCCAGGATGGAAATGGATTAGTGTTCTATAAGCATTTTGTGTATGACAAAGGTACATGTACTTAGTTTTAATTTGGGGCAGTTTTGACCCAAAAACCTCAAAATCACCATGACATAGCTCCTTAAAGAGAAACAGCTCACCTCTCCAGTTCCCTTGCATGTGGAGCATGTAGAATGAGTTGTCCCAGGCTCTGCTCGTTTGCCATCACACCGGTCACATATCACTTGTGTCCTTGCTGTTATGTCTTTGTTGGCACCTTTAGCTGCTTCCATGAAAGACAGGTTTAAAACATGCTGGAAAAAAAGGCCCAGTGAAGTATACAGTATGTACATGTATGTTTTGAATACCAATGTAGCTCAGTCATCAAATAGAAAAATATACACTGCAAGTACATGTATATGTTGTAGTTAATTTTTTATCTCAGTTAATTTTTGATTTTCCATTGTTTTTGGGTATGGTAATATATGCTAATGAATTTGAAACAAAGGAAAAACAAAAATTACCTGAAATAAAAAATTAACTACAACATATACACTTCAGTTAAAATGCCTTGTTTACACATCAGTTCTTTACTGTATTTTTACAGGTGATGTAACTTGCAATGATTCTCAACTGTGATTTCTACAAGTGTTTTTTCATTCATGATACAGAACACAAGACAATGTCATGGTAATATAACAATGTTTTGGCAGCTCTCAGTGCAAAGGTTTTTGTCAACTGAAAAGTGCAAATTTGCCATCTTGTGCCATACTGTATGGCACCTTAGAAGTGAGAGGGTCAAGACAACTATAAAAAGGCCTAACATAAACATTCTATTAACCCTCCCCCCTTAATAGAGAGGGGGGGAGGCTTATTTAAAACTTGAAGATGGAAGTCAAAAACAATCATCGATATACTGAAAACAGAACTTGATAAGAAAGAATTGCAACTGTCCGATATGAAATTGGCAGTTGGAAATGTTGAGTTCAAGAATATAATTTACTGCGATTCTAACCCGACCTACGTGTAAGTGGCTGTGTCTTTCGTGGTTTTGTACATGTATATTAAATTACAACATGAAATTTGGGGGGGGGATGGGCATAATAGAGCATGTTTGTATACCTGTTGTACTTGACCAAAATCTTCAAAACCTCCACTGCTGGTCCTGAACCCAAAAGGACTGCCCTGTCCACCAAAGAAAGATTTTAAGATATCTTCTGGATCTATACCTTGTCCAAATGGACTACCAGCACCAAATGGGTTACCACCTGCAGAATTACATGTAAAATAAACAACAATGTTCAACAATGTTCAACAACCTGACTTCATTTAGAAAATGAACAGTCTTAACAATATTTGCCACCCACAAACCAAGAGCTACATGACTGATTGAGGTGGGGGCAAAATTAATCAATAACATAACATAACATAAAACCTTTATTTTAACACGATAAGAGTTAAGGCTAAAAAGCTTGTGGGGTGGTGTACATACTACTAATCTAATATAATGCTAATTGAAGTATGTACGAAAAAATTACTAAGTACAGAGGTAAGAACAAAGTATTAATCTAAGACCTTAAAATAATTTTAATTTCTAAAAATACACATACACTGTAGTCACTGTCTCTGTATCGAGATGTAGAGGCAGTTGAACTGTTGAAGTAATTCTTTTCCCTAGCTCCATCATGGCATACACTGTACAGTCTGGGAAATTTGTAAATATGGCACATTTGAAGCATTACTTTTTGCTCAGCCATACATGTTATTCTTACAGTGACACCCTTTGCCAGTATATACATGTAACAGGTCCACATTCCAATGTCAACACAAAATGTGAAAACCTGTGCACAGAACATCTGGTTAACCCTTTTATTTTCAGAGTCACATCCATTGTAGTGTGCTTGAAACTTCTGAGTTTGTATATAAAGGTAAAATCCTATGGTGTGACCATTTAATTTAAAACTCTTTGGGAATACTTCCCCCTTTGTACATGTACTGATTGTTCTTTTACATGTATATTAAATTACAACATGAAATTTGGGATTTTTCTTGAATTTTTATTTTAGTCAATTTAGGGAGTGAGAAAAACAAATCAATGCTGTTGTGATCCAGAAAGTCAAGTTACCTGATGCTCCTCCAAAATCTGCTGTTCCAAAATTGTCATATGCTTTCCTCTTGTTATCATCACTAAGAACCTACAGAAAACACATTAACAGTGGCACCTCTTACACAGTACAATCTCTCATTATGGACATCTCCATAATGCGGACACCTCTTTAGTCCCGAAGATATGAAAAATAACTACAATCCCTACCTCTTTAACCCATTCACTCCTACACTGGCCAAAACCAGCCATACAAGACTCCACTGCTTTAAAAAGTTGCAACTTTCTCAACCGCGCGAACATTGCCCTAACTAGTCCCTCAAATTGAGATACCCAATAATACCCAACAATTTTTGCAGAATATCAGCGTTTGAATTTGGACAATAACAAAAATGACCGTTTTTAACGTCATAGAAAAACAACAAAAATCACGTTTTTGCCTTTAGCTTTTTTTTTCAAATCATCGTGGCAAACCCAAAAGTCAACATTCACAGCAAAATTCAGTCCTAGTCCTAGCTTAGCAGCGAATTTTTTTGCTCTTATTCATTGCCCGGGCTGATCTACAGCCTCTCGTTCTAGTGCATACTGACCTTGCCTCGATTTTCAACATCACCACCACACTGCATGCTGGGAAATAGCGAGAATTTTTGACAGCGTTCCTTCCATCCTCTACACAGTCATTTCATATATATACTAAGTCCACAGCCACTCCGACCCACTGCCAAAATTTCACGCTTGTTGTGTTCTCCTGTGGTCGCATTAACTTCCAAAATATGCCAGGGTATGTCTAGAAATTCATCCAGAGTCGAGTCCCAAAGCTACTTCGTTTCCTGGCGGCCATTTTTCCACTTCAACGAGCAATAAGCCAAATTCGTAAACGAAGTACAACACCTAACTCGCTTCATTGAGAAAGTGGACTCTGAACTACCTTCAAGCTTAATGATGCTCATCAGGCAGCTACTAAAGATGAAAAATGGCTGTGGACATACCAAAAATCGCATAAACACCATATTGAAGACTTTATTGCAATTCAACAAAGCAAAATCACATCGTCAGAATGACGTTTCCAGTAAACTCGAACCTTCAGTGTTTAAGAACAGCAGCACTTTCAATGGTAACTTCAAATTTACAGTACATTTATATTTACATTTACCAAAATGAGAGCAGTCCCTCTCTTCAAGGCTTATGTGCTCTGGTCGCGGTCAAGTTCTTAAAGTTCTTAATGCGTTAGCTGACAAACCCCACTCTTAAAAGAGTTAATATTAGGAGCTGTAGCCAACATGGCAGGCAAATTATTCCATTGTTTTATAGTTCTAGAAAGGAAGCTGTACTGAAGGTAAGTTTTCTTCTCGTTAGGTATTCTATAGGATTTAGTGTGAGTATTTCTTGAGTATCTCGTAAGTGGTATAAGTTCTTTAGAGAAGTCTACTTCGACTAAGCTATTTACAATTTTGTAAAACATAGTTACAGTAGTCTATTATCTGCTCTACGCTGAACCAGACTGCGCGAGCCAAGCTCATTCAGTATGGCGGTGACACTTGCTTCGCAGCTGTAGTTGTTGCAAACAAAGCGGGCTGCTCTCGATCTTATTTTGGTTCTCTTGAGTAAAAGGATCCCATACGGTGGATGCGTACTCGATTTGTGGTCGAACAAGGGACTTATATGCGTTGGCTTTAATGTGTTTCTGATGGATTTGTAGATTTCGTCTAAGAAAGCCTATAGATGAGTTAGCCTTCTTTACTATTGGGCATATATGTTCATTCCAGGAAAGCTTATGATGAATAGTGACACCAAGGTGTCAAATATGAAGCCATGAAAGCCTGTGGGGCATGTGTATGCAGGAAATCACTCAAAAACGTAAAAATTCTCAGGAGTGAATGGGTTAATACAGATGTCATCTCTATAATGGGGACACTTTAGACTGTGTACAAGTATTCAATTATAAGAGTTGGTTGCTGATGGGAGGTGTAAATTTGGTGTTACTACAGCACCCCCCAAATGTAAGTTTACAGTACCTCGTGTCTCTATCCTCAATCCTTGATTCTTGCGTCTCCAAACTGGAGTCAATCAAATTTTAACCCTTTAATTGCGGAATTTCGCTTAAAACACGCTTTTTGGGGTTAAAAAAGTGGGTTTTTGTAGATTTTTTGGCCAAATTGGGCGTTTCCTGCGCTAAAAATGCGTACTTGTGAACGGGGGCAAGGTGTTTGTATAGTTTCTGAGCGAAAACGATCAATTTTATCTTTGCTGCAGCTGTAAACCGATACTTTAGACAAAAAAAAATAGTTTTTCCCATTTGATTTTTTTTCTTCTCTCTTTTCCTTTCATCTTTCCCTCCCTTTCTTTACTTGCTATCTTCGGCTATTTATACACTTTCTTTCAGCTGGAAAAGTTTTGACCCAACCTTTTAAGGAACCCGAGAAATGAATCTGGAAGAATGTCCGGTGTGTGAGCCAAATTTGGCACTGATTTTGCAACAAAAATTTAACAGGTTTTTCCTGCATAACTCCGGAAGAATTCGACCGATTCCCAAAATTGACACATGAATGCAAAGATCTATCCATTCTGCATCAACTGCATGTCAAAGTTAACTTGTGACGTGTGAATTGATGACGTCAGAATGGCTTCCATGTGTAAAACCCCAAAACCCGTAAAAATCGGGGTTTGGCGTGTAAAGGGTTAAGAAGCGAGGATCAAGTTTCGAGGATTGAGTCAAGACTGTCTACTTACATTATTTTGAGTGGTACTGTATGTGGCTGGGACTATGACTAAGTGTCTGCTTACAGGAATGTGTTGACCTACATGTACATGAGACCTCTGTTAGTGGAGGGTTAACTACATGAAAACATGTTAAAAAGCCCATGTAAATCAACAAAGCATGAACAATAAATTTGACTTTGACAACATTTCTTGTTCAATGAAAGTTGAACTACAGGTACACGTATGCATGACTGGCTTTGAAATTTAAAATGTATAACATACAACCATACATTATACAATGTAGTTAATAAAGCAAAATGGTTACATGTATGAAACCTGAGAAATGTCTTTGTTTGATGTTTTTGTTATCATTTTCAGCCTTGACCATGCACAACCACAATAGATGTTGAACTTTTGTTTGAGCAACTTGCCAAAAGAAATGTTTCCATTAATTAGTTATTCAGTCATAGTGTGTGATTTAAAAACAAATGATGTGCATGTCAAATACAGTTTAACATAAATTGTAGCTCCTTTGTTATCGGCATTGAAGTCTGCAAGGTTTCATAACCAGTCTCTTGATTCACTACAATATAACATACCTCATATGCCTCACTTATTTCCTGGAAATTTTCTGCAGCACCAGCAGATTTGTTAGTGTCAGGATGGTATTTTTTGGCCAACTGAATTCACAGAAAGAACATTTTTATTACATGTAACCTTATTGATTGAAAATAAGTTACAAACCATGAATTTAACAATGGTAACCTTGCATGTACATGTACTGTATTTGTGGGCATGCCCAAAGATAACTGATTGACCACATGTAAGCTTATTCTGAAACAGCATTTGACGCACAGTCACTGCAACTCTGATTTCTCTCCATAATGATGACCATGAGCTTGCTAATGACTTTGGCAAATTTCCTGTTGTGAAAATTGCTAACATATGCACCAAACTGGGCACTATGACCCACCTAACCCTCCTGCCCCACCTTGCGATCTCCTGTTCATCGGATCTTGGCATAGGATATACATGTAGTGCAGGAGCTACTGTAATCATCAAAGCTCCCTTATAAACATGCCTGCTGCGATGCCCATGCTGTCAATTAAAAACTGTTTGGATCTTCTAGTAGCCTTCTTAACAAGGATGGTCAATAACTCTCTCCTGATTGGACATTTTTAGTGCTACATGTACATGTATATATGAATTTATACTGTACCTATCACAATCGCTACTGCACTACTCAAGGTGATGAATGACATTCTCCTGATTCATTGTTAAACAAAGCAGACAACTGCATCATTTTTTATGATTACAGACTGAATTAGACTCCACTCGGTCTTATGACTGACCGTTATGTATTGCTGGTTTGCACGTGACGTCACGGCGGCCATGTTGGTGGTCAAGAACAAAAGCGTTTCTCTCCGCTGGAAACTGAACTCTATTTTATTTCTGCGACAAAAATTGTATTGTATTGACCACCAACATGGCCGCCTTATCACATGGTTGCAAACCAAGAATGGAGTTGGGGAAGGCTAACTTGAGAGAAGTACAGTACAATGTACTTACATTGAAGTATGATTTTTTTATTTCTTTCTGGTCGGCACTGGGTGATACTCCAAGGATTTTGTAATAATCTTTTCTGTTCGTTGGATCTACAAAAAGAAAAAAAAATTGAATTCAGAAATTACATAACACTTTACTAATTTAAAAGCTCTGATATGAATTAAGCTTCTAAAATCTTTATTTACTTAAAATTTAACAACACAAAATCACCAAACGAGAATATAAGCTGGTATTACTTTTATTGTGCTCACGTTAGTTAAGCCTCACTTATTTCATTTAGTGCATGTGCTGTATAAACCAACACGTGGATACATACATGTACTTAAACTTTTATTCAATACATGGGTTGCACATATCGATCGTTCACATTTCCAAGATATTTTGCTTATTCATCTCACCCGAAGTGTGAAATTCCCGACCACGACAAGAAATAGCTCCAATAAATGAAGGATTTATTTTCCTCGCTGGCGCTGAAAACACAGGAAATTCAAAATCAGTGAAACTATCATCGACGCGGTAAAACAGTCATCTGAAAGGGAATGAAGAGCAAATTCTCACCTGCAGCGCAGAAAATTCCACCTTTGCTTGAGGCAACGACAAAAGCGTTTCTTGTCCTTGAAAAACTACGGATATCGAAGTCGCGACTTCGTTTCAGTGTTTCTCTGGAGCAAAAAATACAACGCTGAAATAACAAGCTTCCACTCCGCCGAGCCGCCATATTGGCAACTGGATTGCACATGCGTACTCGCTAGTCTGTATGACGCAATGCAACATGCCATATTTGGATGCAAAGTGCATGAAATATTGCGCACAGAGTCCTGTGAAAATATGGGATTTGACAGGAGTTAATAAGATATTCGACCCCACATTCGGAAAGAGCATGATGATAAATACCCGCTTGCCAAAAATCAGCATCTTATTGCAATTTGGGTGTGAGATATCTACAGATTCGACACTTATATGCTCTGATGATTCCATACAAACCCTTCTATCGTGTTTAGAAAACTCTTCATCTCAAGACGGATTTATCCTCAGCAATAATCAAATCATTCTGGTACCATGAATGATTTGATTATTGCTCACGTGTATTTATTGAAAGCTATCAAAAGGCCAATCTGGTTATTTATAGCTAGCCATCCTCCTTATTTAACTATTGATAGTGAAATGCTTTCCACTCTCCATGATTTATCCTGTGTTTATAGGAACTGAGTCAAAATATTGCATAAATACATGTAGTTAAAGATAAATAGTTTAAAGGCGAACCTGCGGTATAAAAGAGCGAAGCCCCACGCCGAATCTAATGCAAATGAGCAAGAACAATAGATTTTGCTCATTTGCATACGTTGGACAGTCCAGCCGCCTTTTATATCGCGGGTTTGGCTTTAAGGGCCGGAACAGTTGTCACTCATTTTTAGTACCACTTTGTATGGAAGCCAAAAAACATGTTTGTATCAATCTAAAAATGGGTTTCGAAGTATGCACATGGGACACTCCTGCGACTAGCCTCCAGTTCTTCGCTCCCGGCCGCTAGGGCAGGGGCTCGCATGAGACGGCAGGGAGGAAAATGCTGTATAGTTCAGGAAAGCGAAGAAGGAGAGGGAAGAGCAACTGGTCCACAGTGGTTACAGTGGTTGCGACAGTTGCAGAGAGATGTTCCGAGATGTGCACTGTTTTATATCTCTCTGCGACTATCGCAACCACTGCACCTGCTGCAACCAGCACCCGCTGCCCGTGTATATCTCTCTTAAGATCAGTTGTGGAAAATAATTCACCAATGCTGCCAAAGGCCTAAAGTGATTCCTTACATACTAATGCATTGCGCATCACGTACTGCGCATAATTTCTTGCGTCTTAGCGCGCGCACGAGCACGGACACAGTCCGAACCAAGAGGGTTTTTCTTTGAGAATAAGTTGATCAAATCAAAATGGTTGTTTCCTCCCAAACGATGTGACCCATATTTTTTATTGACCCATCTTTTTCATTACATAATTGTACTGTTAAAATCACCCTCTTTGCATTGCCGTTTTAAAAAAATTCATCAGGAAATAAAATTATCGCTAAAAATGCGTACTCATCCATTACTTTGTAAATGGTTTGAACCTAGGAGTATCAACAGTCTGTCGAGTTGGATCGTCCATAACTCATGTAATAATAATATAAAACTTTATTTCTGTGTCAAGAAAAAATATAGCAGTTAGCCACTAAGTAAGGTCACCTATCTAAACTATATAAAGAATGCTAAGCTAATGATGCTAAGCTAAATTACATAAATTAATGTGTCATTGGAGGTTGCGTGCCTCCGGGCTCGCACTCGCGCGCTCGGCTCAAAAGGAAAAGTCTGTGAACAGACTATTGTTCCTTATGATCGATGCATTATATCTATTTTTTTTCATAATTAACAACTTTATTTGAAACAGTACATTATTTACATCACAGCATTACAATATGATACTACACGGACTACACAGACGTACGATTACATTAATTAATTTAACTAATATTAATTACAGAAGAACTGTCCACTTTCGGCGAAAAGTAGGCAAGCATTTCTTTGCAATTGCAATTTTTTTAAAATTATTTCAATTTTTTCTTGTATTCGCAGCAGGAAGTTACAAAAGTATAGTCCACCTTGGCGCCTGTTTGACGTGCAGAATATATAATATTTTGCTATTAGAATTGAGTAGTTTAATACCTGCCAGTATTTTGTTTTGCCAAAATAACCGTATAATATGCTACTGTGTTTTAAAGAAAGTCTTTCACGTGCTTATTCAAACCACCACTCTTGAAACGTGTTCCAAAAGGAGAGTGATTTACTGCATAGGATTAACCAGGGGCGTAGCTGCGTACCTAAAAAAAGTCGAAAAAAAGGAAAGATTTGGGACTTGAGGGTGGAGGAAGGGGGAGTGTTACAACATTGATTGTGCGTACCTCTGAAAAAATCCTGGCTACGCCCCTGTCATGTGGTTTAAAGTTTGCTTCTCACACCCACATAACCGGACAAAGATCACTTTCAGAGATACCGTCACGGTATAAAAGGCTTGTTTGAGTAGTATGTATTATATCTATAACAGTTTTCCAAGCATTTCATTTTAGCTGTGCTCTAAGGTTCCGCGAAAACTAACCGATCAAATAATCGCGCATGTAATAGGCAGTACTACATGAATAAATAGGCAAACTTTACTCCATTGCAACTCTTTCGCGAGCATGGTGACCTATGATTTTCATTTTCATTTTTTGAAACAATGTCTGGTACGGGAAAATTCAGGGAAAGTTTTGAAAAAATTGACAAGATTGAATCCGAAAATGTAACCTCTCGCCCCAGGGCCTTCTCTTTGCAAATAAATATTGTAAATTCCACTTCCGGTGGCGGAGGTCCAACTCTAGCGAAGAGTTCAAAAGTGCTGAAATCGAATAGCCATGAAGACTACTGCTCGAGGTGAGTTATCTGGGGGAAACTGCTTTTGGTTCGAGCTATAGCTAGCGAAACGTTATCGGCGGTCATCTCGTAAATGTGTCCAAAGATGGATGGCCCCGTGACATTGCTAAGTAAAGGGGAAATCTAAAAATAAACCAAATTGTAATATGTTTTTCTAGTCACGGGTTCATGAAGTCACGGATTTGAATATTAATGAAGCGTCGAATTCCAACGACACAAGCTCCATACAGTAGCTTTACTGTAGCTTGCAGCTGCTGTGCTCTGTTGATCCATGACCATTGATCGATGGAGGGAATTTACTGGGAAAATTTACCTGAGCACGTTGTGGTGGGGATATTTTCATTTCTCAGCCTTTCCGAAAGAGTAACAGCGTCTTTAGCTTGTAAGCATTGGCGCGAATGTTTCAATTCCCCAGTGTTATGGCAGACATTTCAATTCAAATTTCTCGATTCAAAGGAGTTCAAATACAGCAAATGCGTGGAGAACCATGGACAATACTTAAGGAACGTGGAGATTCATTGCCAACAACAAGATAAAATCAACAGAGATGGTGCTTGTACTCTTATTCGCATGTTAAGCAACATGAAAGTTCGAAGATTGGAGAAGTTTACCGTCAAGTTTGTCGGGGAGAACCCTTTGTTCTACGCTGGCCACGAATTTATCGACTGTTTGCGAGATTTGTTTGACGGACCTAAAAGTGATTGCGAAGTTCAATTCCATTTGAAATCCGTGGATCTTAGTAAACTACCGGTTGCTTACAGTGATGATTTAATCAACCTTCTGGCAGAAAACAATCCTGATTTAGAGTCACTAAATATTCAAAACGCTGCGCTTGTTTGCAAAGTCACTTCCGATTGCATAGAGAATGTAGTTCATAAGTGCCGGAAGTTGAAGAATCTAGCTCTTCATCACACAAGTGTAACCGAGGAGATCATGTTATCACTCACTGAAGACGAAAGAGCCCATCTAGATCATCTTTCTATTGACTGTCGACGAGAGGAAAAGTTTGGAAAAGATATAACTTCAGAAATATGGGAAAACGTCCGGCAAAAAATTCGGTCCCTTCGTGTCACGCTGGCGTTTGACCACACTTGTCCAATGTTTACGGTGGACGCTATTTTGAAACCAGAAATACCAGTAAAGAACCTGAAACTAGAGGTGATGTCGAGAGTTGTTTCCCAAGTTTATTTCGCCGCTGAAAACTACAGTGAAACATTGGAAAGACTGTCAATAAGCACCACAAGCAGTGAGGAACTCGAACACGCCCTCATATACCTTGTCACAAAGTGTCGCAAACTAAAAGAACTATATGTGTTCCAGTGTTACATTTCTCAGGAGACGAAACAAAAAATATTGGAACTCTGCCCTCAGATGAAAAAATGTTTCATTAAAGTGAAGTAGTTAATTGCATATCACAAAAAATGATTTGCATTGAACTAATGTACAAGTAGATTCTTAGTAAATACACGTATGTCGTAAGTATTGTTTCTTTCAGTAATAATTACCACACATTTCTATGGTTTTTTGGCTCAATAAATCACGCAAGATATTGGAAGTAATAGTATACTAGCAGTAATCACAGATTATGGACACGTGTTTGAAGGAATTTCTGGCGGAAATGAGCCCCTGAAAAAAAAACAATAGGGGCGGCCATTTAGAAGACCGTCTACCAAAAAATCTCAAATTTTACTGCACATAAACCACAGGACAACCAACACGAAATTAGGATTGCGTTCTTCGAACGAGACAAGAAAAGATTGTAAGTCATTATATAGCCAAAGGCCAGTGATTTACAAGATTTTTTTAGTGTAACATTCCAATATTGCAAGTGGTTTATTGCACCAATAAATCATAGAAATATGTGATATATTGCTTTTACATGTATATGATAACTACAGTTGAATCCCGATAACTCAAACCCTCGATAACACGAACCTCTCGATAACTCAAACCAAACTTTTTTCCCTTGGCTAAAGATTGCTTGCAAATTTACCCTCGATAACTTGAACCTTCGATATCTCGAACCAAATTTCCCCTCTCCCCTGGAGGTTCGAGTTATCAGGATTCTACTCCTACATTATCCATGTGGTTTATTGGTATAAAAGTCAATAGCTATGGACCAGTCAGAGCATGCACATTATATTCAGTTATTGTATAGTACAGT
This sequence comes from Dendrophyllia cribrosa, assembly GCA_024195265.1. Classification (NCBI taxonomy): domain Eukaryota; kingdom Metazoa; phylum Cnidaria; class Anthozoa; order Scleractinia; family Dendrophylliidae; genus Dendrophyllia; species Dendrophyllia cribrosa. Next base: position 36,168,967 of record JAJLRJ010000005.1, on the reverse strand, counting down.
GTAACTGATAATTTTTAGAAAGAAAAATAGAATAATAGAAAGAAATTCACCAAGTAAAAATTCCTTTTTCTCTTACTAATATTATTGTTATCAACTTGTGTGCACTGTTTTAGTATTGGGTAACAACAGGTTAGGTTACCTTTCCCAAAGGTGAAGCACAACTTTGAGAAGAAGACCTTCAGTTTTAGTGGTGCCAAATTATACATCGATGACAATCCCAGTTAACAAAACAAATGCCAATATTATGTACTAGGTTTCTCACAGCTAGGAAATAACTTATCTTATTTACGTAAGGCTTAACAAACTAATAATGTGCATTTTAAGCAATTTATGGGATTAAATATTAGCCATTATTAGCATTAATCCTTGTTTTATATATTTTAATGTAATTTAAACAATTTAAATAGCACATTCATTTTATATTTTAGATATAATGTATGTTAAGATGCAGGGCCTCTATGGATAATATATAGCCCTTCAGCTGAATGGGCCACCATGCCTAAATAAAGTTTACTTACCATAATGATTTGATTTAGCACCCGAGGCACTCTTTTACTTTTGGTAGCCAAAGAGAGGGCCCTTATTCCTTTTTTTAAAAAAGGAGAGCATGAAAAAGCACTTTTATGAACAATAACAGAAAATGTACAATTTGCATAGTCAGAACAAATTTGGTTCACTTAGTTAGAACACGACTAACACTAAACAGTGGTTCACATAGTCAGAATCTAATTCGCTATTATCGTGATTATTGTTTAATGTCTTTAAAGAAATCTTGCATTTCAAGGAGTTGTGCTCTGATACAGAAATTACTGTCGAGACAAGATTTTGTGGTAATTCAGTAATCTGGCCAATTAAAGAATTAGCTAAATGAAAGCGGTTGATCTTGTGATGCCAGTCGCTGAATGGAGCACTATTAATTTATTATTGGAATAAAGGGTGTGCTACAAATGACACTCGTGGGGGAGAGGTGCTTATTAACAAAACAACGCTCTTAGGGAGCACTTATTAGAAAGGGGGCGCTTATTGGAAGGAGGGCGCTAATTCGAATCATTAAGGTTGTAACTGGACACACTGGATCCTCTATGTAGTAGTTTTTAAAATTTTAGTATTTGGAAAATGTATAGTGGTATTTGGAATTTCATAAATTATATTACATTTTAATATTTTATTGTTATGATTGCACATGAGTTTCTACCAGCCTTCAGGGGCGTAGCCAGAGGAGGGTTCCAGAACCTGGGGCGTTTTGGGTTCAGCGACAAAAGCAAACAATGGAATTAGTGTGAATTGTGCCTACTAGTGCCTACTAGTGCCTACTAGCTTAGTAACTATTTAAATCACTTTATGAAGTCACCACCCAAGAACTATTCAAAAGGCTAGATGCCATGCACGTTCTGTCCTTAAGTGTCTAGCACTTTCCTTAGAATTTTGTAGTATCCAGTAAACATTGACACACTACAAGAGTTCCATGTTAAAGAAGATCCTCAGTCATTGTGCCTTTATACACCAACCACTACAGGAAAGACCTGTAAACTATACAAAAACCTTATTGGTAAATACCAGTAGAAAACAAATCTATTAGAACGCTACACTAGTGGAGCTGAGCAACCGCTAACAAAACAAATGCGATTAGACGGAGGCCAGAAAAAACCTGCCAGAAAAAACCTTGCCTTGCGGACACCTCGCTATTACGGACAGCAGCTAAATCCCCGGCGAAAGTTACAGACGTTTGACTGAAACAAACTCCCGCTATTACGGACTCTCGCTACTACGAACTTACGGACACTTTATTCGGTCCTAACGTCACAATTTTATTGTTTTCTCTCTCGTTATAGCGGACACCGAGCAGCATCTTGAAATATTTGCACACATACATCAAGTCTATTTTTTCTGCTTTTTGAGATTGTCTTTGTCTTTTTTGGTCGATTTCCGCTTCTTCTGTCCCTCTTTGCAGTCTCGCTGCCATGAATAAGTTCGTCCAGTCTGTCCAAATATTTCCTTCCGCCGTAAATCTTATAAATAACTGGAATTTCCAGTCCCAAGCCAGCTCCTCGATTGATCCATTTTCCACATATTTCTGCTGTTGCCTTGAGGTTAGCCCTTTTTAAAAACGACGACACAATTCTCGATAAATCTAATGGGATATGGCCAACAATGCAATGCGTCCAGTATCTTCTACAATAGCAACACCATACGGATCTTTTGCATTTTCGGGTTCAGTCCCGCTGTAAAGTGAGCGTGGTACCAATACTACTAAAGAACTACTGTACACAAAGGGTACGTAACTTCTGTTCTGTTAAGTCCTGTCCTGTTTGTAAGTAAAGTTCTGACGCTCTTTACGTGCGACAACGGGTCTGAAAAAGGTACTGGAGTTAATGAAAACGAACACACATGTGACCCCCTACTGTACATATGGTTTAAAATAAAAAAATTCTCGTATCCCGCTGTTACGGACTCTCGCTATTACGGACACCAAATCGCGGTCCCGAGGGTGTCCGCTATAACGGGAGTTGACTGTATATAACGCCATACAGTTGTTGCCGTTATATAGCGCGACACTCCTAAAAGTAAAGATAGCCGCGGGTTAGTTAGTTTTAATCGCACCTGAACAAAAGGTACAACTTCATTAGCTGGACTTGGCTTGATTAATTAACTCAAACACTCAATGAAGGAAATGCAATATTTTTCCTCTAGAAAAATCGATGAAAATGAATTAATATCTTATTTTGCATCGTTTGGAGTGAAAATAAACAAACGCACACACCGAGGAAAAAAAAACAAAATATAAAGAATAACAACATTACTTTTCGTTCGTTCCAACAAGCTGACGTCTCTGGACCTCGCAAAAACATTTTACAAACATTTGCGGGCTGTTTTACAACTTTTACCCACTGATCAAGTTGTACTTGCATAAACAAGTTTGCAACAACAACAACAACAACAGCAACAAAAAAAGTATTTATTTTCAAAAAACAGTTACATTTTAGCTGCCCGCGTTTAGCAAAGGCTATTCTAGGCGGGCAGATTAAAGAAAAGTACACGGAGAAAGGCTATTTCGCTACGTAGAACTTGATTCTCCTTTTTGAGTTTCTCGCCCCCGGTCATTTTGAAGTCCGGCGACTTATAAGGACGTACGACAAATGTTATTTACAAAATCAAATGACTGTCATGTGACAACAAACGATCATGTCATTCAACAAAATGGTCATAACGATGGATAAAAAGTCTGGGATGCCAAGTTTAACACAAACAAAATGTTGTTGTTTTGTAGAGTACCGTAAAAGTTGTATTGAGCCGTCACTAAAAAACAATTCAACTTCTAGACTGTGAACGTAAACCGATCTGGTCACGTCTGCAACATTGCACTACACTAAGTCATGCTATGAGAATGAAAACATAATCCTCATCCAGTGTGAAGATCTATCGCGGCCTGAAGTCGGGTTTTCATTAGTCGGGCTGCTTGGCTACAAGCCAAGCCCGACTAATAAATTCGGTCGTAAGAAAAGTGCGCTTTTCAAGTGGTTTGTAGCCTGCGGCGAAGTGTTAGTGACGTCATATCAGTTGACATAGCAACTTCAAGTTCATGGATGAATTGGATTTATTTACAATATAAGAAAAAGGAAAATGACGAAACGAAACATATCAAGTAAAAGGAACTTACATTATTGCCAGATTTGGCGAGAGTTCCGTTCGATAACGATTTCCTTTTCTTTCTTTTCGAGCAACAGTAAATGCACGAGTGATTGCGAAAGACGTAATTAAAGGTTTCAAATGACGTAGTAACGTGCGTGACGGATCACCTTGTGTGACCGGAAAAACGACTGTAAAACAAATCATAACAATTGAGTTAATTCTTGCACCTTAGGGGCACTTACAAGACCCTTATAGCCCGACGTCACTACTCGAAGAGTTCTTGTTCAATTGTATTGTCGTCAAACATACCGCAAAAAACACAAAAATGAACAGTTAAATTTACTCCAAAATAATTAATCTAAAATCGACTCAGTACCCAACATACACAATAGATATCAATAGGTCTTTAATTGCATCAATTGGTCACGTGATCTACATTCGTAAAAACACGGCAAAAGCGGTTTTACTACTGAGAAACAAGAAGAGCGTCTAAAATTAAACTAGTAGGCAAATGTGAACTTTACTGACATCTTCACAGTAGGGATTTTTATGACAGTTTGATTATTAAAAAAATTAAAAGGATTTGTATGGGGAGAACAACACTGCCATCCAGTCATAACATAGAAGACAAAGAATATTTTTTTAAATTTTGTTCTCGTGTTTGATCTACAGAGATAAAAAACATTATGCGAGCGATCTTATTAAATTTCTGATACTTCAAATTTTTTAATTTTCTTCTCATAAAGGATCTACAGAAATTCAAAAATTTGATATAAGCAACCTTTCACGTATTGAAATTCGCAGCTTGATCACAACTTACTAAATTTCGATACTTCTTTTTACCGGAGGTATCTGAAATTCCGATCAATTAAGAATGTGTTGCGATAACACATTGTAATATTTTGTAATATCTGTAGATCCTTTATGAGAAGGAAATTCAAACTTGTTAAAAATTTGAAATACTTTTTGGAAGGCCAAGGTAAGAGTCTTATAAAGTCACTCTATAATATTGGATCACTGATTTTGCTTTCAACAGGTTAGGAAACTATTTTAAAAGAAAAAGGAGCGATATAAAATTAACGCGACCTTTATATGACTATTGAAGATTCTTGTAAATTTACGTTTGAAAATGATAACATGGATTCATCGAAACGGCCTGTCTCTTTTATTATCCGGCTCATTTTTCTTTTAAAATGTTTGTCAAAATCCTCGGTAATTATTTTTTTTTATCTTATTCAGGCCTTTCTATCTCTGCCTTCAGCTTGTAATTTTGTCCTCTGGTGTCAGTGACTTCTTTAGTTCTGTCAACTGTTTATTCCAGTTAATATATTCTTGTCGATATGTGTACTATTTTAAGACAACCTGAAATTTAGACTTGCAAATAAAAATTGATCAGTGGAAAATATTTTCTTGTTAAAATTGAAAACCGTGAACTTACAATAAGCGCAAACTCAACTGATACTTGATGAAGGAAGTATCAATTGATATGGAAGGAATAATTTTGATTTTATTAATTTTCATAATAATAATTAATAATTTAATTAATAATTATTAATTAATAATAATTTTAATTATCAGGAGGAATAATTTTTATTCTTGGACTATTTGTAATTTTATTACAAATAGTCCAAGAATGAAAGTTATTCCTCCTTCCGAACAGATCCTCGTAAAGAAATTTTAAAAGTTTCTTAAAGCAACTGGATAAGTTCAAACCTTGTAGTACACCTCACTTTCACACAAGAACAGGAATTCTCTAATATTTCTTCGACTAACACCATTGTCTTGTCTTTAGACTGACGATTTAGAATAGATTCTCTATGAATTAGATCATATTGTAATGTCGTTAGGTTTAGGGCTAGCAGTCTGCATTTGTCTTAGCTTGGTTATTTTGTGTGAGCACGAGTCAAATCGCTAGGATAAGATGACCTTTTCTCACCTAGGATTTCGTTATGTTTCTCGTTTTTACTGAGTACAGTATCAAAGAACCTCAACTGAAATATCCATTACAGCTGATTTGATGTCCTTAAGGGGCAATGCCAAAAGTACCTTTGACCGCGCATGGCATCGATAGAAATGGATTGTAACTTGAAAAAAGTGGCCAGTTGTTCCCTTGTGTCTTGGAAAAATTGTTTAAATATGATCATGGTTTGTAGACTCTCTTCAAGAAACCTCTTGATATTTTCTTCTCGGTGCTCTAAGTACATTTTAAGCGCAAAGGCATCTTGTCAAATATTAAGAACATTTTTGTCCAAAAGGGCAAGTACCGGTGACGTTGCCTCTATAAGGTAGCTACAAGTAGTTTTTTTGGGTCACACTTCCCTTTTTGAATGCGCTTATACATAATCTTACTTTAGCTCAATAAATCTGAATTTGATACCAGATGTTAGGCTTGGATGAAAGTGTTTGGCGATGCGCTTTTTATGCTAATCAGCGTTTCCATAGAAACGGTAAACAAACATGGCGAAAAACAGTTTCTCCTAAATATCTTTCGATTTTGGGGCTACCCGCGACAAGCGACTAAATTCGCTATAATCTACTCAGCGTAGCACACTAAATAAGAAATTTCAAACAAATTAAACTGTTCGATTTTGAATAAATCGCTAAAACATTTTTAGCAACTGTTTTTTCACGTTTGAAATATAAGTGGTCAAAACATTCCATATCTCTCACAAATAATTATTAAATCACCGCAGAAAGTTTCCTCAGACTTAAATTATTACTCCCTGCAAATAACTGTGACTATCTCCTCGGCAATAAAGAGATCGAGCTTTTAATTCAAATGCAGTTTTAAAACAGTGAAAACGTCAAACAAAACTGCATTTAAATGAAAAGTTAGATTTCTTTATTGCCGAGGAGTTAGTCAGAGCTATTTGCAGGGAGTAATAATTTAAGTCTAAGGAAGCTTTCTTTGGTAATTTAGTGAGAATTTGTGAGACCTATGGAATGTTTTGACTGCTTATATTTCAAACATGAAAAACACGTCTTAAAAATGTTTCAGCGATTTATTTAAAATCGAACAGTTTAAAGGGAGGGTTTCACGGTTTGGCGCATGTGCAAGCTATGACGTAACCCATTTAATTTCATTGATTAGAACAATTGGAAGCGAGTAGATAACTCTGGCGGGAAATTTGCCCGTGAAAATGAATAGATGATTATACATACCCATGTGCGCTATGAAAACCACCAGAGCGTAGGGTCACAGGTTTTATTCAGTGTTGACTTTGTTGGTGTATCCGTTGAAATTTTCTGTGAATTTTGGTCATCCTTCGCTTTGTTTGGACTAATTATAGTATGTGATTATTGAAGTAAATGTGAGTGTTTTTTTAACCGATAAAATTGGTAAGAAAGTAAATAAAGCATTTTAATCTGTACACATGCGCCGAACCGTGAAACCATCCCTTTAATTTGTTTGAAATTTCTCCATTTAGTGTGCTACACCGTGTAGATTATAGCGCATTTAGTCGCTTGTCGCGGGTAGCCCCAAAATCCAAAGATATTTAGGAAAAACTGTTTTTCGCCATGTTCGTTTACCGTTGCTATGGAAACGCTGATTAGCATAAAAAGCGCATCGCCGAAAACTTTCATCCAAGTCTAACATCTGGTATCAAATTCAGATTTATTGAGCTAAAGTAAGATCATGTATAAGCGCATTCAAAAAGGGAAGTGTGACCCCCCAAACTGAAACTACTTGGAGCCAGCCACCTTACGTATGGCGTTGGCAATTGTGTTAATCGTAGACTTCAGCATCCTCACCACTTCTGTACTGGTGGAAACTCATGAGTGAATATTCGAAGGGTTTTGTCATCTTTAAATGCCGCCCAACAAAACAACTTCTTGCTGACGTACATGCTAGCTGCCATTATTCCACACTCCATGATTAAATGATAAAGCCGTGGTTGATTACCAATGTCAAAGTCAACATAGCGGCTGCGATCATAAATAGTAATCTCCGCTTTGTGTGGATTGTAATCGCGGCTGACATATCCTGTTGGATTGAGAGTTTCACCGCCACAAAGTAGTCCCTCTCCTGTTTGCATTTTAACAATAAATCTCGTTCCATCTCTTGGAGGAGGAGACGCATAACCCGGGCCGGTCGGTTTCAGACCTGGAAGAGTTTTACAAAATTGAACTTTCCCAGGCTCACGCACCGGAGGGGAAATTTCGATAGCATTTCTTTGGCTTGCAGCTTGACAGATAAACTTGTGTCGGCTTCTCCAGTGCAGTTTCTGGCATTCCTCTCCACAATACCTGGCTGTCTTGCAATTTTTACATGTTTTTAAGTCAGCATCGCTTCTGAAGCAAAAGGCACAGTTTGTTTTTGAGCCTGCCATCTGTACCTGTTTTTGCTTCTCATTATTCGAACAGATATTGTTGGAATTAAACTGTGTTGCTACTGTATTGGATAGACAAATGTCTGGTTGCACAGTAAGAGCAGGGTCAATTATACTCTTATATTTATTTAAATTTTGGCTAATGAAAAGGGCTCGCAGATCACTTGGAAAGCTATATCCTTCCATGAATCGCAGTCCTTCGTGAAAAGCTGGTCCACAATTGTCGTGAATAACATTATTTTCCACCACACAGGGTGTCTTTCCTGGACTTTGTTTGCCAACTCTTATACCACCCATCTTGTTGTTGTAAATCTCGTTTCCTTCGTAGTAACCACCAGAGTTACACTGCACCCAGACACCCCACCAGAAGTTTTCAAATACTTTGTTGGTCTGGAAAAGTATGTCATTTACATGGTCCGACACACGGACACCGTATCTTCCATTGTGATAAATCTTGTTATCGTGTATGACTACAGCTGTTGACGAATGCCAAGCTCCAGCCACAATGATGCCTTCGTATTTGTTGTCGTAAATTTCACAACAAGTCACTTTTGCCATGACAGATCGGGGACTTCCATAAACATGGATTCCTTCAGTGTTTCCATGGACGACACATTCATGAACCACTAAACTGCCATCATCTATTACTCGAATCCCAGACGAGTAGAGGGGTTTGCTACCGTTTCCAGTAATTTGACATTTAATAACGGAAGCCGATGAATTATGTTCATCCACTATAATCCCACCACCTTTACTGTTGCTTACTTCACATTCAAACATAGCAGCCGTACCAAGAACTTGTGTAGCTGGCATGTCAAGGGAGGTACATTGGAATTTGCAATAATCGAATTCGACATTTGCATGAGGAAGAACACGAACACCATTCTTGGTTTCAAAGTTTATGTTTTGGAAATAACAGTTGTTAGAAAGATAAAGTAAGTCACTTGTTACATTAGCACGTTGGACATTGCTTATTGCAACTAAACTGGCATCGGATATTTGACTAATTTCATACTGCCCATTTTGCAGAAGCAAAATATTATTCCGTGTACGGGAATACTGATTTCTTCGTAGAGCATCCTTCAGTGTTTGAGAAGAGTCAACCGCTGCCCATTTTCCATCCAGATCTTTGAAAACGCTGTGGAAAGCCTCATAATTTCGACAGCATTTTGCACCATGATAATATGCGATTGCGGCGAAGCACAGAGCGGAACCTCTTCTTCCTAGACTATTCAAAGCCAATGCTTTCCTTGTGTATCCTTTCCAGCAGTTGGGGATAAGGTTAATATACTCCACGGAATCTGCAAGGCTCTCTTCGTAATTCTTCAGTTTGAGATGCGCGGTTGCCCTATTGTTCAGTAGCCGTGGGTCCAGGTGTTTGGTCCTCTTACTTGCTTCCAGCGCTTCTGTGTACGTTTCAACTGCTTCTTTAAAACGACCACATTTGAAAAAGGCATTTCCTCGCAAACGAATATTATCTATCAAAGCGCCTTGTTGCTGTTCGTCATTCGCAAGTTTCGGATTCTGGACTGGAGGTCGACTTGAGTACAGAATGATTTTCTGTATCAACTGAGGAAGAGGCAGAGCATGAGGAAATAGCTTTTTTAAGTCGTCGACAGTAACGGCCACACCATCACTTGTACAGGAATCCAGAATTTGAAGTGCAAACTGTTCGGCTTCCTTGGCTTCCTCCTGATGGCCATGGACGCTTAACTGCACAGCATTTTCATAGACAACGCGAGAAGCCTCATGAGTTAAGACCACTGTTTTAACATCCCTACCGATGTCTTTCTGATTCAGCAAGGTATGCAGATGCTGTTGTAGCTCAGAAGCATGACAGGTTAACTTCGACCACAAGTAGAACAAAGAAGGGTTGGCTACAGTCGCTGATGGTTGTTCTTGTACACTTGCTGCGATATCCAACAGGATTTGGTCTGGTGAAGGGCAATCACGGAGCGTCTGGTGAACAATTTCCACTGCTGTAAGCAACGAAAAGGTGGTTTCGTCAATGGTCATTCTGTCGCGAATGACCTCCTGAACCAAGCGGTGCAACCTCAGAGATTTGGAGCTTTTCCTTTGAAAAAGTGAAAATTTAGTCAAAATTTCTACGATCTGATATTTCACGAGAGAAACATCACTACTTCGTCGAGATGGCTCATCAGAGGAAAGCAGCTGACAGTTGATAAGCTCTTCCTGAATTTCGTTTGGTGCCAAAAATGCTGCCGCTCGCACAAAATGGGATGCAATTCCTCCATGCGGTGATTTTTGTACGTACTCAAAGTTTAAAAGCCACGTGGTGTGCACTGCCAGTCGATTTCTGGACTCATATTCCCACGACGGTTTTGCCCGCGGATGCTGACTCAACAAATTTAGTCGCTGCATTTTGTACTCTTCGAGATAGATGCTGATGGTACATTGAAGGGCTTTTATATGCGCGCCAGCTTGTTCTAAAGCAAGTGGCAGACAACCAAGCTCACGCACTAGCTCATCTAAATCAACCTCTGTTCCCGTTACTTTGGCGCCACATCGGTTAACAAGGAACCGCTTTGCTTCTTCTTCTGAGAAGGAGAAAACATCAACACAGCGAGTTGCCTCGAGATCCATAGAAGCGTAAACCTCTTTTGGTTCCCGTCTAGTTGTAAGCAGGACATGCCCCCCTGTTTGTCTTTTCCACCGACCAGACAGAACCTTGTGCATTTGTTCAGAAAGATGCAGCTGGTCGACATCATCAAGAACCAAAAGCCAGGCCTTTTTCCGCTTGGAAATCCATGTTAGAACCTTGGATAGCGTCAAATCAAACGAATCTGCCAACATTCCCAAACGCAATGCCAGGTCACTCACAGAGTTTTCGAACTTTTTGTCATCTTCCATGGAGATCCAAAACACACCTCCCTCGTATCCAGGTTTATGTTTCCAGGCGAACTGCGCTGCTAAAGTTGTCTTTCCACATCCCCCAAGACCGCAAATGGCTGCCATCTTCAATGCCTCGTCACTTGTGAACGAAAGACAACCCTCAAGTTTCTCTAATGCTTCTTCTCTTCCTGTGAACCATTTGTTCTGTTCTGGAGCGTCAAACAAAACCTCTTGGGTATCGTCTGAAAATGATAAACTGTCCAACCTTGCCTTCAGTGAGTCTAAGTCCCTTTGCATAACTTCGCTCTTCACTTCCAACGTTTTACAGAGACTATCTACTTGTTCGTGCCTCATTTCCCAGTGTAACTCCGATGTCCTGAGTTGTTCCCTCTGTCCCTTGTCGTTGGTACTTATCTGTTCTTCGATCATATCTTGGCTATTCTTAAGCTCCTCACATGTTGTTCTCAAACTTAACTGTTGTTCTTCAAGCAAGTGTAAGGCTCTGTTGAATTCAGCCTTGAACAAAGCAAGAGTAGAACAAATACTTTTTACATCTTCACCTTCTCTATCTTTGTAACCATCTACAAGGTCAGAAAGTCGTTGCACTTCCTTGTGTATGACTTGCTGAAGGGTGTCATCGACCGCTTTACCAAGACATATCTCTAGTCCTGTATCAAAGGTACAAACAGGAAAACATATATCAAAAGAGTAAACTCTTAATTTCTAGAAACGACCATGTAGACAAATAGCCTGCGTGGCAGGCTCTAGAAAGTGAAGGAAAGGGACCATTCGGCTGCGACGTATGATAAGTAATAGTAATTGGACTAATTGGAGTACAATTTAGGGAGTAATAGGGCGAGTAATTTCAAATCGGCCGAGCGCGTAGCGCGAGGACGATTTGAAATTGCGAGCACGATTACCCCTGAATTGTACTACACGAAGTTCAATTACTATTTAATCGCATAAATATATTATAACAAAATTCGAGATTTAAAAGTCTGTGAGGTCTTTTTTGTACTCAAAACGCCTAGGATATTTAATATCGGAAAGTAGGAGGGAAAAAAGCAAAAAAGAACCCATTTAAGTGCAACTGATTGACGTGCGCGCAACGTAGGTGTCCAATTACAGCTATCCAATTACAAAAAGTTGTAATTGGATAGCTGTAATAGGACACCCACGTGACCGCGCGCCAATTACGTATGAAATAGGCGCGCGGATGACCAATCACAATCGAGAATTTTGTTATTGATACAATTAAGCCAGGAACCACATGTAATCAACGGCCTCGATCTATTAACAGGCACTGCTAACGTGAATATCTTTTCAGCAATAATGGTGATATTTTTGGGCGGGGATTCCTGTGAACGACTATTATTAACTATTATTTTGGGCTTTTTAAAAGTAACACTGAAATTGGTAACAGTGGAAATCCAAAAATAATGGTCCAGTTTTGTTTAAAATTATTCTACTACTGCTCTAAGAGTAAAAATAAGTGTTTTGGGTTGCAAATGGACATGATGGCAATGGATTGCAGTTTTAAAAAATGGGCCAATTAAAAAAAAAAAACTCTGAGTATGATTTATTCTCTCTTCGAAAATTCACTCGGCAGTTTCTATTACCGTACCTTGCGTTCTCCACAATTTAAGTTCATCCAAAATTCTCGCTTCCTCAGCAGGTGCAAATCGCAGGTTCTTAACCAGGACCTCCATAAGATCAAAGCAGGTATCATAATGTACTTCCGTCCAAGCTGTAAAGTTGCAATGTGCCCACTCGTTACGGACTTTAGACCTCACATCCTCAGCCAACCGTTTGACAGACGTGAATGGTAAAGCTCCACAGAGAACCGCCAGAGCTGCTGAAGAGTCAAAGGAACTGTCAAATGCATTAAACTGTGCCATGAAAGGTTTCATAAACAACTTGGCTAAAGACACTTCATCCTTTACAAAGTAGTCATAGCGACGCGGGTGTCGATGTAGGGTTGCGTTGTTGTTGATGCTTTCGTAGTTCAACTTTACCGTTGACGGTGGAATGCTCTTCTTAATAGCTGGATACGTCTGTTTGTCCAATCCAAAGTTTCGCACCACATGCTGGTAGAATGGAGTCATTTCAGTCTTTATCTTATCTCTGAGGCATGGAGTGAGGACATGATGAAGGGCGATGCCCACCACTAACCACCGACGCTGCTCCTGGGATGTCCCGGATAAGGAAGCCATATCTGTGGCTCTTTGACCTTTGAGCGGCTTTAGGTGGCAATTCAATTAACCGCCTACAAAACGGAAACAATGCAAGTGTAACCTCTTAAAAATAGTCATACCAGGCAATAAAGGAGAGGTCAAGAGATAGACTTCAGAAGTGGCTCATTTATAACGGCTAATATACATATTATAGTTCTCTCCCTTTCATAGCTTTTGAACTTATCAGGAGTGGTATAGGACTACAAAGCCTAATAAAAATGTTAATTTTACAATTTCTCGTGTTTCAATAGGCCATTTCCGAGTTGCCTTTAGCCTCTCTATCAAAGCGAGGCTAGGTGCGAAACCTTTCATATGAAAATAAGTGTTCATTCACATGCAAATAAAACTTATTTGCATGTGAATGAAAACTCATTTTCATATGAAAGGTTTCGCACCTAGCCTCGCTTTGACAGAGAGGCTAAAGGCAACTCGGAAATGGCCTATTCAACTTTGTGTACCTTCAGACCACCTTTTTGAGCAAACAAACCCGTTAACGATCATTATTACTAATTAGATCTCTGTCAGACTGGCAACCACAAAAGCACTGTAGTTCATTAATTACAGCCAACTACACAGCAATTTGCACGTGTAGACACGGGTTTTCAAACATGACCTGCCAGCTATGATTCGCCGATGATGATACAAAAGCAAATACTTGCAACTTCAAATAGACTGAGCTCAGTGTCCCTCGATCATTTCTCTCAGCTTCTCTCACAGAAGGCGATCACCCACTTGACCATCCTTGCGAGAAAAGAGGACCTACTTGTCATCTATGTTTAAAAAACTCAGTTCTTTATACCGCAGCAAAATTGGCTGTTAAACTAAAGCCTGTGAAGTTGGTAGTATTTTTCAAAGATGGAAATACGAGTGGAGAAGCCTTGAGAGAAATTGGAAGGAAGCGAGATGTGACAGAAAACTTTGCCCTGGGCTCGTGAAATAATACGGGGTCCAAAAAGACAATTGAGGAAAACGTGAGGAAAACGTGAGGAACCACGGATCAGTACAAGTGACATCAAGGTCTACCGTTCAATTGCCATTCGTAGTACACAGGGAATCCAGGATCAGAACAGGACTACTCAACGGCAAAGTAAAAGGATCATGTTACAGGGGAATCAGTTTATTGTAAATGTTGTCTGTTGTTTCTCAACTGTTTTATGGCCACTAAACAGCATTTTAGCAAATTATGGTTTTCAGAGAACCATGCCGTTAAGAGACTACAAAACAATCAAGAAAAGAAGACAGACATTTTAATTAGGTATGCAAACTTTAATGGCTGTCCATCGACAATTTTCTTGCAAAAGTAACGATAAAATCCCATATTAATCCTTACTGATTTTTGCCGTCAAGGGTAGCCAACGAGTCCTGTGTGAGCCTGGGCTCCCTGTCTTCAGTACTGGATTTAAACATTGTTCTGACATATCATACGGTACGGCATAGCATAGCATAGCTAAATCCATTTCTAGTTCTTCGACCACCACTAATAACCTTGGAGATCAGAATATCCACTTTCACCATAGTAGATCGAGCTTAAACCGAGAAAGTAATATATAAAATATGGAACAGACATGTTGACAGCATACGCAATTCACCGTCGAGTAATTATTAAAATAAAATTCATTAATAAGAAATGAAAATTTAATGAAGGCTCAGTGTAGCCCTAAAACATGTACAGAACAAGTATGGAATGCTAATTAATTACAACCACTAGTGGGTGTATACTATGGTTGTAACTAATTAGCATTTCATTTTCATTTCATAAGTAGTCGACAAGACGTCACGCGTCCGTGTTGTATCTACTATCACTCGCCTTCAGCTCGTGATTGTAAATCTGATACAACACGGCCGCTAATGTTTTAAATACCACTAAAAGTTGCAACGATTTATAAAAATTACAATTGTAAAAATACCTTTAAAACACAGCTAGAAAAAAATAGCATGCGCCCTCATAAGCGCCTGAATTGCATATGCGCTCATGTACCTCCGTATGTATAAAATTTGATTTTGCGATCACCGCTTCCGGGATTGAATAAATATCACTCTATATTAAAACTCTATAAAGTTGATATCCTACTGAACACTGCTCAATCACAACTAACCAGTTATTGTGTAGCTTTTCCTCTGATAAAAGCTTAGATTTCGTGATGTTCTACCAGGAAGGAATCGTGTTTTCACGTCAAAATCCTAAGCACAAGCAACAGAATTGAAACCGAAAGCGAATCCCCCACTTAGATCCGGGACATTTATTATTTCATATCGTGGAATCAAGCATGTAACGCTACTGTTATAAAATGTAACGCTGCTGTCATAAAAAGAAACGGTACAACAAATGCGAAAAATCGACTGAAAAACACTTTCTTTAATATTATGGAATAATATTTTCTTAAGTGATATGGAGTTCTAAAGTGTGACGCCACATATATTTAAATTGTGAAATTGTTGTATTTAATGAGATATTCGGAAGAGTACGATGAAAAATGTCCGCTTGCCAAAACTCAGCATCCTATTGCAGTTAGACATCATCAGAGAATAAAATGGCCAAAATCTCACTCCCCCCACCCCCTCTCCAAAAATAAAATGCAATAAGATGCTGTTTTTGGCAAGCGGGCATTTTTCGTCATGCCCTTTCCGCATATCTAATCAAATCCCATAATTTCACAAATTTGGTTTTTGTGACGACTCTTTTAGGCTTTATTTTGTAACTCAGGATAGTGTAAGTGTAGGTGCTTTTGTTCGAAAACGTTAATTCTAAGAAAGCAAAAATTCTATTTTTTCAAAAGAAATGTAGAAAATCAACTTATGATAAACAACATTTCTTTATCAATGGTGACAGAATAGAAATTGTTAACAACTACACATACCTCGGTTCTAATGTTTCATCAAATGGAAATTTTAGGATCAATAAAATTAACTTAATGGAAAAAACAAGAAGATCTATCTTTGCCTCTCGTCGTTATCTCGATTTCTCTAAATTATCAATACCCCTTGCAAATAAAAATTTTGATTCGTTGTTTCTTCCCATACTTACCTTCGGATCGGAAGTATGGGGGGCATATGATAAAGATGGCAATAGTTCCTGGGGAAAAGATGTTATCGAAAGGACACATTTACTTCTGCAAACAATAGAGCGTTTTCACTCAGTCCCGTGGGAGTCAAATGACAAAGGCCATGGCAGCCATGTTGGTGTTCCTAACAAAGGAAGTTAATTAAAATTATTTCACGGGAACACCAATATGGCGGCTATGACGTCAAGTGAAAACGCTCTATTTCTTGGGGGCGCCACGAAGCTCTCGGAACGGCTCACAGGATTGGCTGAGAAAACAATAGAACAAACAACAGAAGAATGGTTGCTAGACCTAAAACAATAGAGCTTCGTGACACCCAGGGCCAATGAAATTAGAGGTTCTAAAGAGCTTGAGGATTTCTTGGGGTAAATAAGCGATGCCCAAATGTAGCCTGCAGAAATGAATTAGGCAGACTTCCATTAAAAGGATTAATCGAAATAAACATAATAAAATTCTGGCTACATCTAGAAAATCTTTCAGATGACAATCTCGCTAAACAATCCTTGCAAATATCAAAAGAAATGTCCGTAAATAATCAATCTAGTTTTACACAAAAAATTGATAAATTGTGTGAAAGATGCAAGATAAACACCTCAAACCTAAATAATAATAACTGTTCCAAATCTCTCTCTTTCTTTTAAAACTAAATCTTAAAAATGAATTTATTAATCAACAAATTAACCTATTAAATATAAATATGAAACTAAACTTTTATTCCATATTTAAGAAAG
Organism: Dendrophyllia cribrosa; assembly: GCA_024195265.1. Lineage (NCBI taxonomy): Eukaryota > Metazoa > Cnidaria > Anthozoa > Scleractinia > Dendrophylliidae > Dendrophyllia > Dendrophyllia cribrosa. Next base: position 36,152,126 of record JAJLRJ010000005.1, on the reverse strand, counting down.
ATACCCTAAAAACAGAATTCTTAGACAACATCAAGAAACCTTTACATAAAAAGTGTATAAACAAATTTCGACTTGGAAACCATAAATTACGTATAGAAACCGGCAGACATACCGTCCCAAAGACCCCAGAAAAACTTAGAATCTGTTCTTTCTGCATTAAGATGAGGTTGAAAATGAATCTCACTTTCTTTTCTCCTGCACCTTTTATGAAAAAATACGCAAGAAAATTTTTCACGAAATAAATAAAAAATACAATCACTTCAATAGTCAAGATAACACTGTTTCTTTTCAACAGTGTTGAATGTAAGATCCCTTTGTTTGTCGATCAACTGCTGCTTTTGTTTTTGAATGCATGACATGTAGAATGAGAGCCGACATGTAATGTTACAGGTTTTCTTATTTTATTTTATAATATACTATTAATATCATTGCCGTTTATACATCGATCTATTTTTTTACCACAATTGCCGCTAAACTCGCAATCTGATTGGTCGACGTGAGTGGTAAATGAGAGTCCAGACAACGGTGCTGACGCTAACATCACGCGCACTTAAAAAAAAAACAATCAGATTGCGAGAAAGTTATAGAAAACGCTTGCCCTTTCTTTGCTGTCACGTTTTGTAACAAGACTTCGATTTTTCCTTGTATTTTTTCTAAATATTGTTGTAAAAAACAAATTTACACCGGTTTTCCGTGGTGTGGACTCTTATTTACCACGATTTACGTCATCGATTTACGCCTCGTGAGTCCACAACATTTTGACCATGTGATGACGTAAATCGTGGTAAATAAGAGTCCACACCACGGAAAACCGGTGTAAATTTGTTAAATTGTAATTTAGTTAATTTTAGGTAATACCATGTATACAAATGGGAATACCGAAATAAAGCTGTTATTGATACCACTGACAAAGGAACCGAATGTTTGCAGGTTATCACAAAAGCCAATTTTAAATTTCCGGCTACGTGACCAACAATGTAGTTCCCAGAGTTTTTCGGGTGTAACCCGACATCGGGACATCGGAAATCCGGACATCGGGACACGATGATACTCCGACTGACATAACCGGTTAAAAGAAGATCGTTGCTATCTTACCCCAACTCAAATCAAACACTTCTGCAAAGAGAAGCCATTTTTACCTTCCTGAAAGACTTGTGGTGAAATCGAGCAATTTTTCATTGTTAATGTTTCAAACGTTAATAAAGTTACCCGGCGTAGCTAATCGAACGTTCGGTAATCGAACTCAATCGAACTTAATCGAACTCAATCTATGGATTGAGTTCGATTGATTCGGTAATCGAACATAATCGAACAAGGAAATTTTCTGTGAGTTCGATTAACGAACTTATCGAACTTAATCGAATTAATCGAACCCAATCGAACTCAATCCGGCCCGGGAGGGTACTCAACAAAGTTTTGTACGGGGATGCTCCGCCCCGAGGTCCAAACCCTTACCCTTTCATATACCGTTTTTGACAGAAAAGGTACCCCTTTCATATACCTTTCATTGAAAATGGTACCCCTTTCATATAGCCTTTACGTGCGTCTGTTTGATATATTTTGAAAGGCGCTTTTTATAATACTTAAATGGCAGTTTTCCCTACCTTTTTTATGCTTCAACTCGTGTTTTCACTACCATTTCCTATTCTTCGTGAAATCCCTACCCTTTCACATACTTCAACTCGTGAAATCCCTACCCTTTCATATACCTCCAGCCTCAAAAAGGTACCCCTTTCGGGCGGAGCATCCCCGTATAGCCCATTATAGGGAGTACCCCCCCCCCCCCCCCCCCCCCGGGGAAACCGGTGGATTGAGTTCGATTGGGTTCGGAAATCGAACACAATCGAACAAAATCCACTGAAAGACCTGAAACACGTTCGATTGCCGGATCGGCAATTAGGAGATTGAGCGCAAATTCTGGTACAGCTACAAAACCATCCTATCAGACACAAAATGTTGTCGTGCTTTTAATTATTGAGCAAACCATACTGTCAACAGTAACAATAACAACCTGAAAACGTTCGTTGGGCTCCACTGCCCTGTACGTTAGTCTCAAAAGTTACAGCTGACAGAGAAAGTATCAGATGTAAATAGCGAAAAAGCAAATTCTGCACCTTAAAACAGCCTTTGTAATATCTTCCTATTTTTTCAGTGCCTATTTCGTAAGGCATACTCCCGGGTACTGTACGTGATTATCATTTCCGATTTTCTATTTTGGATTCGAAAGACCCAAAAACGGACTGAAACGAAATTCGAAGGCAGGTTTAATAATTTAAATTCATTTGAGATTAATATACTGTATCTGTATTTTGTTTTAAATAAAGCCAAAAACCACTAAATGTGCAAATTCAAGACTTTATTGACTACAGCAAATGACCAATGACTCCATGGTTAATTGATCATGACGCGGTGCTGCGCCCCTAGCGTGATCAAAGTTAAGTTCCGATGCCATTTAAGCCGCCATTTAGCCTTGTAAATTATTGTTTAGTCTTTCTTCGTCGGTGCATTCGACTCACCTCGAATTTTTCGTTGTCCTCCACGTCACCGACGTCAAATCGGCACTTTTGGTACCCTTTGACCACGCATTTTATCGTTACAAGCTCTATAATTTCCAAAGCAGAATGTTGACACGTGTCAAGGTGTGTTAGCTACATTGAGCCTCAAGACTGTACTATATTCTTTGGTTTCAACCGAGGTTTTATTTTACCAATCAAAAGTTCGGAAATCGAACGTTCGATTGTATTCGATTACCCCAAAAAATTTTTTGTGAGTTCGATTACGTTCGATTACCGAACCAATCGAACTCAATCCATGGATTGAGTTCGATTAAGTTCGATTGAGTTCGATTAAAATTCCGTTCGATTTTGTTCGATTAGCTACGCCGGGAGTTAATTATGATCACAATGTGTAGCATCGAGCCAACATGGTGCTAACGACGCTTAAGACAGGATAAGGAGCTAATAAATAGAAATATTTCGTCATTAATGCCTTTCTAATCTTCCAGATTTTTGTCTTTATATTTCATGCGTCTTTTTATCCCCCCTGAGTGACAGAAAAATGCTCCCAAAGATCATTGTTTATTCTACAGCGACTAAACAAACAGACAAACAGACAAATGATAATTTTTAATAAAAAACGCTAATTCCTTAGTCGTGTAATCGCAGTTCTAATCAGATACATTAGATAACTAATCAAATTGTTTCTGTGGAATAGTGGCAAAAAGCGAGATTTTAACGACTATTGGTGTTAATCGCGATAAGTAAGAGAACTATATAATCAGTGTCTTATCGGCCAGAAACAGGAAAAAACATGAACAACGAGCTGAAAGATCCACTTGAAAAGGTTAGCAACTCACTCCGACGAGCTGTGAGTATCAACAAAAGTAAAGAGACTGATCTAAGAACTACAATGAATACAATACAACGTGAACGCAGAAGAAGCTTCAATACTTGGTCCCTGAAACAAGAAAAATTCCTTCGAGCGAAACAGAACCTTGTACCAGCCATGCTCTTTGATCAAGGCTCTCAGAAGAAAACCACAAAAACTGATGACTCAAAACGTAACAAGCCACGGGAAAGACGCATCACTTTAGTGCGGGCTGTTGCGCCAGTAAGCTTAGCAGATGCTAATACAAGCAGGTCTCCTGACATTAAACTCCCGAGTATTACGGCACACAAGGGTGATGGAAGGCGAAAAAAAAAATCCACTGCCGGGATGTTGCCACCGGTAATAACCTTAGCAAACAGCAGTCAGTTCTTTCAAGAAAACAAACGAACGCGGCGCATAAGCGATCACAGACAGCCATTTACTAGTTTTACTAGTGATAACAAAGAACGTGAACTCGGTTTTTCTAGCAGGAAAGTTAGTAAAAGCAGTAACATTGCCGCGTTTGCGTCTGATAAGATGCCTCTCAACCAATCATACAGCCAGCTTAAAAGAACAGCAATGGAAGCTACTGAAGAGGAAATTTCTCAACAAGCCATGCCTGGTATAATAGAGGAAAGATATACCAACAGTCAAGCCAGCGAACCCGCATCATACACTCCAATTAGCGCAGACCTGCCTCCTGATGTTAGCGCAACAGACAATAACGAGGCTAACCAAAGAGCTAAAGGACAGTGGAAAAAAGTACGAGACTCGCTAGGAAAAATCACCGCGGAAAAGAAGAAAAGAACTGATATCAGCAAACTATCCATGATGGAGCTTACGAAATTGTTCGAAGAGATTCGCGAGTGTAGATATCTTCGTGTTGGAAATCAGTCGAGCTATACAGCTGATCGCGCAGATCACAGGAGTACCACATGCAAATGTTTAGCGTGCGCTGTTAAAGACAAGAACAAACTCAAGAATCACTTAAGCGCACCAGAGTAACAAATCATTGACATTAGTGGATATCGGTACTGTGATGAACTTACTCAGTTTCTTTTGCTGTTAGAATTAATCTGAATAACTTGCCTGTTGCAAATTTTACTGACTAGTTAATAAAAAGATTTCAGAATTAAAGGCGGTTCTTCTTCGATGTTAAGTATCGCTGTTTGTCGTTCCTCTAGAAACTGTTCGATGAAACCAAACAAGGGGGCAGCGAATGCATGAAATACAATAGTTAATGCACAAAACGAGAACACTCAGAAATGTTATTTGCTGCATCATCGTTGAACATGATTATTTACACACGTGAATACCTTCGTGCCACTGCACAGCCACCATTGACACAATTAAGAAGGGTGGGGTAGGATAGGTTATGCATCATGCAGTCAATTCCAGCAGTTAGCCCGCCCCACCGGACATTTGCTCACGTTCTTATCCCAGGGCCGGGATCGGGAGCCTAGCCTCAGTGTACCCCAGGGCATTTGACATCCTCGTGTTTTCGACCTCTAAGAATCCTGGCTCCATTCCTGACGAGACATTTGATGCGAATTAGCTCTCATCGCAGTAATCGGTCAGTAGAGCAAAACACTTCTCTGTTGAATTAGTTTGCGTTCAAATAACTTTTGGATGATCCTAGATTCGAAGAATGTTCCTTATTTTTCACATGGCTCGGTTTTCTTTGTTTTATTCAGGTGAATAAATTTAATATCCCCTAACAATTATCAACTGTCTGAAAAGCAGGTGGCGGCTTTGATTGTAACAGGGGAGTGCGGGGCTGAGTTATTCCCCTGTAGTTATTCCCCTGCAGTTATTCCCCTGTAGTTATTCCCCTCGAAACATCAAATACACTACAATATTATTGCACCAAATAACACTAACATTTTATTGAATTCCTTTCCTCTCCCTGTGTCACTATTTCAATACCACGTCGCGATACTTCAACCTTCTTGCTAGTCTCACCCACTTCATTAGTGTACTCACTCCGCTTTAGTTCTTCGAATAATTCTGTCACTGTTTCCTCGACATCTAAACCATCCAAATTATCCGCTGGCAAATCCAACAAACTTTCATCTTTGCAAGACGACTGAATAGAACCAGAAAAACTGCTTTGGGTGATGAAAATATCATCATCGGAGTCCGATTCGCTCATACTTCGACATCAGCTCAACTAGATCAAGCGTAATCCACAATGCAAATTACAACACGAGGCAAACTACTTACATATTGAACTCAGACCTGACAATGTTGTTTTCGCAATTTTTCACGCACATGTATGTAATGTAAGACCCTAGAGACTACATATATTTGTTTCTTTACAAAACTCCATCAAGCTGTTTTGCCGACATCTTAAACAAAAGTGCATTATCTACAAAAACCTCACCAATGTGAAAAATAATGCAAATTACAACACGAGGCAAACTACACTTTAAATACCTATTCAACTCATACCATGACAATGTTGTTTTCGCAATTTTTTACGCACATGTATGCAAGTCCCTAGAGACTACCATGATATCTTTGTTTCTTTACAAAACTTCATCAAGCTCTTTTGCCGACATCTTAAACAAAAGTGCGTTTTTTAGAAAACCTCACCAGTGTGAAAAATAAGCATTTTATCGGCCTTTCACTCGGGGATATCAGATTTATTCACCTCTGGTTCCGCCCTCGGGCTACGCCCTCGGGCGGAACCAGAGGTGAATAAATCTGATATCCCCTCGTTTCAGGCCGATAACCCTTACTTCCTTTTTATTTTTTTACTATACCCCGGGCATTTGCACAGCATTTTTTCACAAATACTTATGCCCGGGGGTTGTCCCGGGGGGATATGGGCAGTAATGGAATTGATTGATGCATTATTCGCTGTCCGCCATTAGTTTAACAGCTCTGATCGAATTAAGTTGATAAAGGGAACAAAGCAAGCTCACACTCAGCTTTATTTCTATAGCTATACAAGGATATAAATATTTACAACATACTTCATTGAAACTGCATGTGTACATTCAATCGTAATAAAAAATAATTGAATTTCTGTTAACAGCACACTTGATTCAGGGTTAAAACTTGAAGTTAAAGTTTCCTTATTTATTCAATGGGTTCCTTTAGATTATTTGCTGATGGGCTAAGAGCAAAGTCATCTGAGTATCTAATACCACGTAAATAAAACTAAAACGGGAGAATGGCTATTGACGAGTGTTACAAAAACACGACTATTAAATATATAACAATGGAATGAGTAAGTAAGGTCTGATCAGTCGTCGAGCTGGCAGAGCAGTGCCACGCCTCTTTTTATCCAGTGGTTCTGTGGTTTGTCAGTAGGTATCATGACTGGCATTACATAGTTGGTTGAATGTCCGGTGGTGGACAGTGTTCCTCGCCGCTCACTTGTTTTATACACTGGACATTTGTACTCTTGATTGTCTTTAAACTCGGCGATTTTGCCTGCAACAAATACAGAATGAAAGAAAATTTGACAACTCTAATCAATGACAAAACAATGACAAAACAATGTTAGTATTATCAGTATTTCTTCTGTAATTGATCGTTTTCCTGCAAAGATGAATTCTTGCAAAGATGAATACGTGAAGACGAAAATATCTTTTATATGCTTGTTTAAAAATCTCCCTTCGCCGCAAATAAAAACGAACAAAAAGGTGAACGTATATATGTGATCTGTAACTCTACATGTCTTCTAGATTTTTAACAAGTAAAACTGAGCCGCGGTCACACCACTTACCCTGGGGAAACTAAAATTTCAAAGGGCGGACCAATTTTGCCCCAGTATTAGGGCAAATTATTTCGGGAGCAAATTAATCTGAGTATCTAACTATCCGAAAGAGAGACAGACAAAGGGTAAATTCTTAACAAAATGCTATTTTCTTTACTGTTCTTCAACAACTTTTATTAAAAAAAAAAAAAGGTATTAAAGAACAGTTTAGAAAATATAACCTTCGTATGTTAAATGCGTATCGATTACAAAAGAAGCCCAACTCAAATAGAAACGCAATAATTCTTTTACAAATAAGTATATCTCGTCGAAAATAAGCAAAGGCCTTGCAAAGGGCTTATTTTCGGAATTTTACGGTATTTCGCGAAACAAGATGCGCGAATCTGGATTCTTCTAATATATACATCCAAATAAGCCAATTTATATTTCTCCGCACCATATTTTCGCGATTTTCCAGACGCGAAAAATTCAAGTTGCAAAACCTTCATTTAATGAATAAAGTCAAGGGTTCATTCCTCCCGTTTTTCACATAAATTATCCCTTTCTTTCCTCTATTCAATTGTGGAGACATGTAATGTAGTTCTAACTTTTGAGTCTGTGGACAAAATCCTATGGTGTGACCATTCAAAATGAAACCTCTTCGGCAGTACTTTTGCATGGCACCATTTGTTCCAACTTTTGAGTCTGTGGACAAAATCCTATGGCGTGACCATTCAAATGAAACCTCTTCAGCAGTACTTTTGCATGGTACCATTTGTTCCAACTTTTGAGTCTGTGGACAAAATCCTATGGCGTGACCATTCAAATGAAACCTCTTCAGCAGTACTTTTGCATGGTACCATTTGTTCCAACTTTTGAGTCTGTGGACAAAATCCTATGGCGTGACCATTCAAATGAAACCTCTTCAGCGGTACTTTTGCATGGAACCAACTGTTGTTCAGTATTTTACAAAACGAAGTTTAGAATTTTTCTTGAATTTTAATCTTTATTACTCTTAAGAGCTGAAGGGTTATGTATATTCTCAACACTTATTGTAAGGCTGAATTGGTCCACGGCCAAAGGTAGCATTCTCAATCTGATTGGTTCCCTTAGCGGTCCGCATTTTGCTAAGATAGACCGCTCACGAGTTGATTTCACAGAATTGTGTTTTTAAAATATTGTTTCAAGTGAAATTTTTTCTTGGGAAGAAACAGCCTTTTCCAGGGCATTATAACACTTCTGTTAGCACTATTTTTGTAGCGCGCTATTGTCGATATAAATATGTTATGCTGTCGGTGAATTTGTGAAAGAGCCCTAATTAAAAAACCTACATTGAACTTGCTTGCTTGGTCCGTAATGAGAAATATTGGTCCTGTTTTTTTAATGTTTATAGACCTCTTGAGTAATTTTTTGCTATTGAGGAAAGATCAAGCTCACCTGGCTTCACCCAAATGACTGGCATAGTGTCATGAAGAACCTTTGGTAACGATTCACCGATCAAGCCTCTGAAATACATTCAAGTTACATCACATTTAGTTAAGGTATTATTAAAGACCTATGCGAGTGAGCAATGAAAGAGTCACCGAGATGACACACGTCAACAGAATTAGGGATGAGATAAGAAAACGGCGCTGGAATTGAGTACGAAGACCTAAAACGACCTGGAGGAGGAGAGTAGAAACAGAGAGACGGCAGACAGAATGGAACAACTAGAACACTGCAAGAGCAGTAGCCAAGGACACAGTGACATGACAACAGAATGTTACGGCCTTGTGCGCCTACTGGCACCAATAGCAATGATGATGATGATGATTTAGATACATGTTATTACACTGCAATAATGTACCGGCTAACCTTTTACGGTCCCATCGGGCGCCTTCCAGAAACAAACCGTGCACATACACTCCATCTTTCGGCGGCTTATCCGCGGTGTCCCCAGGCAATACCTACAAAATGTTAATTAATAAGTACACTTAATACAAGACAACACCTAATACTGACTACACCGCCAATGTTTTCAAACCGTACTGCCATCATTTTCTCACGTTACCGCATCTTTTCACAAAATCGCATTTCAGGCAATTGTCTTTGACTAACTAAGGGATAGAAAGAGACTTTGGCACGGGCCAAGGAGGCGGATAATACTTAGTAAGTACTAATAACGGGTCATCACTCATCAGAAGTGTCCACGAGATGTCGCCACAATGACTATTAAGGCGCCTTCATACGACAGACTTAAGTTGACAAACTGGTGTTGGCAGCACAAACTCAAAAAAGTTGCCAATCTCGTGTTTTCACACTACAAATTTCCACAAACTAAACCTCTCAGGGTTCTTTCTTCTTGAGGGAGGAACAGAGAGGACCCTGTGAAACAAGGTTGCAGATACTGAAGTTGGAGCAAATGTTAGCACTTCAAGTGCGAGTGTGCACGCCAACTTTAGTTTGTCACATGAAGGCGCCATAATAATTCAAAAATAGACAAAGTGCCGTGCAGTAATACTGCTGTGTTTCCATACAGGTTCTGTGCAAATTGTAAATTGCAACGTAGCTCACCTCAAACTCAAAGCCCAGGAGATCGATCGGTATGGTGTATTTCCTGGCATAATTCTGCTTGGCACCAGTCAAGAAGGCCTAAATGGAGAATTTAAAAGCCACTAAATGAATGTTATCAATTGACAAATAATATCATGCATTGGTCACCAAAACTATACGATATTTACCTGTGTGAAAAAGAATCCTGAAATCCAGAACACTGTCGGTTTGCCCTTGTCGTACCAGTCCTAAACACGAAGAATTGGTAAATATAATACAACTGTAAAGGTTTTGTAGAGCGATTTTCAATTGAGTATCGAATGTAATTTCGCAGTTGCTTTGGCTGTGCATTGCTACGCTTTGTGATTGGCTAAAAAATCTCGCGCCACTTTTTCAACCAATCAGAATTTAAACCAAAATCGAGCGTGACTTACTCGCACGCGTTTTCCCGCGCTTGGCGCCGGCTACATGTATTTGCTTCGGATCCTGATTGGTTCATTGGATTGTCTGCCTCTGTTGTGATTCGCCAGAGTAATTACTTTGGTTTTGGTTTTAAGACATTCAACTGAAAACTGCTCTAACACCAAAATTAGGAAGGAACCAGGATATAACTTAGAATCAAGGAAGCTCACCTGAAGAAACTTAAGTCTGGCAAGAAAGTCATTGATGTAGCTACCAAGAGGTTTCAGAGAAGGATACGATCTCTTCATCCACATTTCAGGAACCTACACGGCACACAAAAGTGACAAATGGAAATCAGAATTGAAACTTGTGACTTTTTCTGAAGCCTGGTCTTTGGTATTGTAAACGCTCAACGCTAACGAAAGCGTACGAGGAAATGGGACACTTTCTAACAACAGAAAAAGTCTTTTTCTAAAGGTAAAAGAAAATCAAGACTAAACGCTAATATTTCCAAAACAAAAGACAGGTTTTTATGATTAGACAAACTCTGATTTCAGTGGTAGCCATGTTCTGGAGCATAATTGAACATAGGTCATTGGGTTTTTACTTCTGCTAATGCCAATTTATGAGATGACACAGACAGCTGTCGACATTTCAACTCCTGCTCCTGCCACAGGATGCTTGAAGCAGGGAGTGGGGAGGGGGAGGGGCGGGGGGGGGGGGGGGGGGAGTTACTCCCCTATATAAGCTATGTATGTATGTGCCGCCCCAAAGAGTAGCTCTCCCGGGCTAAACAATCATAACAGATTGTCTGTATGCAACTCTGATGTAAAAGTGAACGATAACAAATGCAGTTACAGTTTAGATGTCTGCTCAATATGGAATAACGATTAAGTTTACTTACTTTTCCCACCAATAAACTACCAGCCAGCGCTTCAAGGTCAGATGACATCACCACCAAGCCTTTTATGGCTTTCTGGAGATTCTGCAAACTTGTTCTGATTATAGACATCAACCTGAAAAATAACAACGTGAAAATCGACCCGCAGTTGAAGTAGTTGATGCCGGACTGGGAGGCAAGACAAATCAACAAACTTACTTGTTAAATCTCTCCATCTCTTGCACCAACACAGTGTTCATACTCTCTTCGTATAACACTGGGTATTTTTTCAGTGCTACCTCTAAGTCGTAGTTCTTTGGAAGCTAGTTAAAAAAAAAAACAATAATGGTTATTCACAAGAAATTTCAGATTTTCAAATAAAGTGACAAAACAAGTAACTTGCGTCACAGGCAAACGCGCAAGCTACAATGATGGCCAATGAAAGGGACGCTTCACTTTCTTCTAAACTTTACTGTGTGCAAATAATAATAAGTGATAATGCACGCTCACCCAAATTGCTTTAAAAAGTTTTTCCCCAACACCCCTCTACACAATGTTGAAGTCAATAAACTGGAGAAAATGTGTGAGAAATGTTTGACTCCTGACTCTCCTAACTCTCAACAATGTTCGGGGGGGGGGGGGGGGGGGGGGGGGGGGGGGGGGGGGGGGAGGGGGGGAGGGGCGGAGGGGGAGAGGGGGGTTGGGGAGTGCATTTTATTGATGTTTTATTGGGAAAAAAGTGTCCCAAAATTCTGGCCACCATTGTAGTAAACGTTGGTAAATCCCCCTGAATCATAAAATATATTGTAGTTTAGTACTAAATTGAAAACAGTAATGAGCAAGCAGCTGAATTATTTACCTTAGAGAGGATATCCTTAGCAATCTCCAACAAAGTGTCATCGGATTTCTTGCCAGCCCCTCCCCCACCACTTTGAGACTGAGTGAGGAGCACCGAGTCAAACAGCTAAGAATAACACACATAATAATTAACTCTTGACAACCAAATCATTGTAAATGCTGACCCTTTACAGTGCCGCGCGCCAGCTAATTCTTACAATTACTTTCGTAACTGCTGATACGTGTGAAGCAATAAAGTGAATAAAATCTTGGTATTTTGTAACAAACTTTACACTCCTGCCGGGTGATAAACACGAAGCGACAAGATGGCATTCCATCGTGCTCAACTTTGCGAGGAGGCGTGCGCGTCAGTTGAATTCGCGCTCTCTGATTGGGTAATTTGTAAAAACCTTTGTTGGGTGCTTCAAAAGGCGCGTTGCACTGTAACTTCCAAGAGAACCAAAAATCAAACTTCAAGAAAAATCCCAAATTTCATTTTCCAAAATATTGAAAAACAAATGATACCATGCAAAAGTATTGCTGAAGAGGTTTCATTTGAATGGTTGCACCATAGGATTTCATCCACATTGCATGTCTCCATAATTGACTCCGAGAGTGAAAGGGTTCATGGAGGGATATAATTGGGCGTGCCGCGTGACTATAAGTGTTACCTGTTTGGTCTCCTGCAGTTCTTTAGATATGTCCACATTGTCGTGCATACCGAACACCTCAGGTGTCTGGGATAAGGGCAGCTCCTGAAATCAATCAAGAATATACTGTTAGTTACAAGTTGATACAGAACACACTTGCTTTTGTCACTGTACCTTGATAAACTCCACGTACTGATCGTATTCACTCTTCGGAGGAGCGTAATATGTGCCACTTTGTGAAAACTTGTATTTTGGATCTTGTACGATGTCTGGAGTGTAGAAATCAGCTAAGATGCTCATGAGGCAGCGTCTGCAGTCAACAAGTAAGAAATGCACTGAATGAGTCATACCACTACATGTATGCGACGTAGGAATCGTATACAAGGATGTTCCCAAGTACTGAACACTTTTTGTGCTCTTTGAACAGAATCATATTACCAGGGGTGTTTGATTGGTCAAATGGCTGAAATCCATTGCCTTTTATTCAATATTGCTAATTTGTATAATTTGTAATTCAGCTCTTTGGGCTGTAAGGCCGTTCTTAATAAACATATCTATCTATCAACACTACTTGGGTTTACACAATGTCCTTACATGTAAACATGCAAGTCTTTATAGAAATGGTGGAGGACAAACCAAGATATCCCATCTTCATATGTTATACACTCCCTCAGTTGTACACTGATTAGTAGCAAGCAACACAAACCTGTCATTGTCATCTGTCACTCTGCCTCCATAGTTACACTCTCCTGTCAGATAAGTCACAGCATCGAACGGGATCTCTTCATACTCATTTATGAACATCTAAAAGGTACATACAAAACCGTCACTGAAGCCCACAAACTTAGCTTCTCAGAAATTAAGTCGTTGCTTCCAACTGCATCATAGTTCAGTTGGTAGAGCATTGGTAAGTTGGAGATGAGAAGGCCCGTTGCATCCGTTGCATCCTCGTAATTAGTGTTACTTTTAGAACCACAAAAGACATCTTTATATCAATGGAAACCCCACAATAATGGTCCAGTTTTGTTTCAAATTCCTCTGTTAGTGCTCTAAGAGTACAAATCAGTGTTTTGGGCTGCAGATGGAACTCGAAAAAATTGGGCCAATTTTTCCAAGTTTATCGCCTTGTGTCACGGAAAACTCACTAAAACTCAAATTATGGTTGATTCTTTCTTCCAAAATTCACTTGATATCTTCCTCTAAGTGTTCTATAAGCATTTCGTGTATGACAAAGGTACTTAGATTTAATTTCGGACAGTTTTGACCCCGGAACGCCAAAATCCCCATGAAATAGTTGCTTTAACAACTAAGTACAACATGGGAGATCACTATTTCTAGTAGCAGCACAAACCTGCAGCTGCCTGACGCTGATTCGTAAGTCGGACTCGTTGAAGCCGTACGGTATGTTCCATCCAAGCGGACCAAATTTACGCCTCTCTTGCACCAGGGCGTGGAAAAAACACAAGCCAAATAACAGCTTCTCCCAGATCTGCACAAAAACAACGACATTACTACATCAAAACATGTGGACATCAACTGCCATGATCGCGTGCATAGCTCGAGTCAATACGCGCTTATAGTTTTAATAATCAATAGCACTTACTATCGCGAGTGCGTGGTTTGGTAGTCACTAAATATAGATATCCGTTGAAAATACTCACAGCAGCTTTGGCACCACATCCATCAAAGAACTCGTTGTCAGATATGGGATCACTCAGGTAGGACTGCAGAAGATTCTGACGCAGTCCTGTGGGAGGCTCATTTGTCATCTTCACGCCATTCTGAAGCACAGTTACTGGAAACTAAACAAACAAAAACCTGTTCAGAGACTAAACGTCTACTTGACATTTCAAGGAAACAGTTATGGAAAATCCCTACGCTTTTGAGTGTTTAAGAAAATTAAAGCCTAATACAAAGTAATAGCCTGTTCAGGTCGCTCAGATAGTAGGAAGCGAAGCGAAGAAAAAATAATGTGATTTCCCCCCCCCCCCCCCCCCCCCTACTCCTTCCTTTGTGTGCCGCATATCTCTTGCTCCCCACTTTCTAAACGTATGGAACAGGCTCACAAAGTAAAAAAAAAATGATCAAGCCTAAGTTAACTGCAACCAACTTAGTGATTTGACATGAAAAGAATAGAAGAGTACAGAAGCTTTGTTACCTTGTCAGACGGGTAGCTAGTGAGCCACAGCCTGAAGTCCTGATGAGTATTGTCTGGTGACAGGTCTTCACAGATCTTCTCCAGTGACGTCATCCACGACACTGCCAAGTGACAGTTCTGGAGTACAACCCAGGTCCCGTCCTTAACCGCGTTCTCTATAAGACGCGCAGCCACAGGGCCCTGTAAACAAGTAAAGTAACATATAGGTAAGCTGGTGTAAAAAACGTTCAACACTATTAATCTCAAGAAAAAGGTACGTCAACAACCACTAGTTCAACGATGAACCCCATCCCAAAAATAGGAGAAAGAAAGAATTAAAGAAAGAAAGAAAGGAAGGAAGGAATTCGTACCTGTCCTTGGCCGAGAGAGATGGCGTTAAATCTGTCTCCACTGAAACCTTTGTCCGCCGCGAACTTCATCAGGCCTGCAAAAAAGACAAAACAAATTAATCTTGCAATTTGTTTAAAGTTTGGCTAGTTAATTCAACGTGTATACCGCCATTTTTGTCTCTTTTTAATTAACAAGAAAGTGGCTAAGATGAACGTGTGTTTACTAACCGGCCATAGGATCAGCTCCAGGAGACAGAACAAAAATAAGAGGTGCACAGGAGTTGGAATCCACGTAACTCTTGGCCAAGTCAAATGGCGGCGGCTGCACGAACTTACTACCAAGCTTGTCTTCCACAAAATTAGTCACAAGTGGTACAACCTAACAAACATGCAGGGCCGAGTGAGTGACTAATATATACTAAATTTTCTATTACAAATGAACCACGGCAACTCGAGAACTAGGAGAGGGTAGAAATGTTTTATCCAAAAAAGACAATAAATAGACACGTTTACGTAGACTGACAAACTTCAACCAGAACCTCATGATGCAACTAGGCTTTCTAAGCATGCATACAAAATTCCCCTTTGGAAATGTTATTATTGTAAGTACTCTTTCTATCCCAGAACAACCACAGCGATCCATCTTCCACGCCACAATGCAATATTAAGCGCGTTGGCCCAGTTCAAGAGGATGTTTTCTAATTTTTTACAGACTAAATAGTTATTTCTCATTTGCTTATGTAGAATCGTAATCTCATTATTACTATATCACATAATTATTTAATCTTTTTATTAATATTACTGTTTATTTAACGCAGTCTAAAATACTCATTACTGAGTGTAAATAAATACAGTGTTTTGTGACACAAATTTGAAGCTTCTGTCCTTGTTATTAGTTGAAAAAATTCTTAGAGTCATAACAAGAAACATTTCTATAGATTAACATGAGAAATAAACCGGGATTAGTTTGTAAATATGGTGTTGTACCTTGTCAGGCCTGAGACATCTGATGACGATCATCTTCTGGAAGTCGGTAAGTTGTTCAGACCACGGAGCTGGAAAGGGAGCGCGGTGAGGCTCTTTACTGTCATAGATCTTACGCCACTCGTGTGTGTTACCCACAAAACTCTTCCTACAAAATTATCACAAAGCTCAGCACCTATTATCTTACAAAACAGAATCTTTTAAACTATAAAACGTTTGTTGTAATTTCTGTGTTAGTTACATTAACGTACCTGAAGGCCTTAAAGCCATGAAGATCGCACATTCGACACAGCTCGTCCCAGGCTTTATCTGACAGCCATGAAGGGTCTGGGTTTTCCAGCTGAAAGGGAAAACAGTTTAAAAGGTGATTTTAAAACAACACGAAAGTTAGTTTGCTGTTCATTACGTTTCGCGGCCTGGGTTTTAGGGTGCAACAAGATATCTTCAACCTTGGTGGTAAAATACGGATACAGAAACACACCAACTGCCATATTTACCTTGTTTTCTAGGCCCACTCCACCAGTCAAGAAAAACATGAACTCCTCCATGTCCATCTCATTCTTTGAGCTAAAATAAGATAAACAAACAAAACAATGAGATTATAATGTCTGGGCCGATCAAATCAAAAAGAGTAAAACGAAGCCTTGTCTGTGTATTTTTAATTTAATTTACACCAGATCATAATATGAAATTATTTTTCAATATAGCAACCCCTCAATTGAGGATTATTAGCTGACAGTCGGGCTAATTTACATAAGCCCCGAAATCAGGCTCCTAAATGCCTGTGGGTTGCCTGTGGCCTTTACAAATCTTCGAAGTAGTAAGACAAATT
This sequence comes from Dendrophyllia cribrosa, assembly GCA_024195265.1. Classification (NCBI taxonomy): domain Eukaryota; kingdom Metazoa; phylum Cnidaria; class Anthozoa; order Scleractinia; family Dendrophylliidae; genus Dendrophyllia; species Dendrophyllia cribrosa. Next base: position 36,135,450 of record JAJLRJ010000005.1, on the reverse strand, counting down.
TCCTAAGATTTGATGCAACTGAAACAAGTGAAAAGAAGCGTTAGCTTGCTTAGCCTGTAGAAGTTAACGTGCTTCAACTCACCTGAGGATATTGCAACACAACACGAATGAGAAGAGAAGCTTGTCCTTTTCAAACAGTGAGCGGCACACGTTACAGTACAGATTATAGGTGAAGTGATCACTCAGGTAACGCAGTCGGCGCTCTAAGATCTTTGACTTGTTGCTATAATAAACAAAAAAACAAGGGCAAAATGTTACCGCGTGGTAACATAGTGATTATAACATACCTAAAAAAGCGCGCTATGATTGGCAGATTCGCGCCATCCATTTGCCCGTGGGTAGCACGCCCACGTCACTCAGCTTGTTTTGCCGGCAATTTTGATATGTTGTCTTCATGATATGTTATAAAAGAAATTGTAAACGTCGCAGCTGTGCGTACATCGAGTTATGGATGCACTTGGGAGGTTTGCTAAGCACTCAAGAAGCTAGAGTCGGTCTCGGTTATCGTCTCGAGCGACTTTTACGCTTCTTTCGTGCTTAGCAACCTCCCGCGTTCATCCATAACTCGATTTACGCACGCTGCACGTTAACGATTTTTTAACTTCTTAATTTCTTAACGTTTGGTAGACAAGTGACAGAAAAATTATCAAGTGATACAGTGCTCGACCTTAGCGGTAGTCCACTAGTCCAGGACTAGTAAAAAATGGGTTTGGGCTAGTAACATTTGAGAACCACTAGTCAATGGTCTACTCGTTTGGCTACCAGATGATGCCTGTTGGCTAGTGAATTTCAGACCCCACTAGCCTAAGGACTAGTAAGCCAAAAAGTTAAGGTCGAGCACTGTGATATTTATTTAATAAAAGGGCATAATAGTGCGGTTTTCAACTGAGTGCCGTTACACCAAAATCAAAGTAATTACTCCGACCAATCGCAACAGACGCAGACAATCCAATGAACCAATCAGAGTTCAAAGCAAATACATGTTGCCGGCGCCGCTGATTTCCCTTTCGTAAACGGTCGATGCCATTTTTAACGGTCGATGCCATCATTAGCATTCATTAGTAACCAAGCCTTTTGTAATGGCCGATGCTATTTCTCTCTAGTTTATGCCTGGATTGGGACGAAAATAGGCTATCATTATTAGATAAAATTGGGCCTAGGTAAAGCGATTATTAGATCTAAGCTAGATTCGCGGTTAGGTAGGATTTAGGGTTAGGGTGACCCGTTATTGATATATATTAAGAAAAGCACCTTATATAATTAAATTTTTTCTGGGGTTTGCCGGATCAACCCAGTGGTCTAGTGGTGAAGGAGAGATGTTAGCATGCAGAGGTTCCGGGTTCGATTCAAGGTAATTAATTGCATTTTTCTTTTTCTGATAGAAAAAATAATTCTTAAATTAGTGAAAAAATTTTTAAGTGTCGCTAAAATGGCACCGACCGTTTACGAAGGGGAAATTTGCGACGGCGCCAAGTAATCACGATTGATTTTGGTTTTACTTCTGATTGGTTGGGAAACTGGTGCGAGATTTGTTAGCCAATCAGAAACCATAGTAATGCAAAAGCAAAGTAATCGCGAAAACCGCTCTAAGGATTGGATGTTGCTGAGATACAAACCTGTCATGTATTGAGTTGAGGAACAGGTTGACAAACCAGGTGAGGGAGGACTGGTACATAGGGTCAATGTTCGGCAGATCAGTTATAGAGAAGAACAGTACTGACGCATGCGCTGCGATTGGGTTGTAGCCACGGCGAGACTCGTTAATCTTAGCTTCTGTCTCCTCTGCAACCTAAACAGACAAGACCAGTCATTCAACAACAACTGCCGTTTCCCTGTTGGAGTATCCAATTATTGACTGAGCCCCTGCTTCTTACTAGTGTTCTTTACACGAACGTGACGTATTCCTGCTGTAAAATATATATGATGGCAAAGCAAGCAGAGAGAGAGCGAGGAAAGTCAAAGTTACGTTCATTTACCTTCTGTTTCTTTGATATCTCATCGGAGAGCACCTGCAAGCGAGTTAAATTTAACATCAGTTTATTTCAACTCAGATTCGATATCTGAACTGTTAACTACTTTAGCATATAACACCAGTTCCCCTGCTCCGCGATAAGGTATTTTCATAAATCGCTACCCTTAGTTGAAGTAATTGAAGGCCACTTCAAGTGTTAACAGGACGCTTCCTTTTGTGAATCAATGTCTGTTTACAATGCACTCACCTTGGAGGAATCTAAAATCTGAATGGCTGTTTCGTCCTCCAAGATGTTTCCTTCTGAAGAGGAAAGTGTTTCCAGAATCTTGTCTTCGATCTCCTTCAGTTGCTTCTTGTTAGCAGCGCTCTGTACAATCAACGCCTGTCTCTCCTCTTCAAGGTCAGGTCTATGCAACAAAATAACATTCAGACCACAAACTCACTTATATATAGGAAAAACAGGACAGACTTGCGATATTCTAAAGTACATTGTTTCAAAGACTGATAAAACACAGAAGTTTCAAAACCCTCAAGAGTGCCAAAAATTCCAATTTCCTTTTTTTTAAATATTGAAAAACAAATGGTACCATGCAAAAGTACTGCAGAAGAGGTTTCATTTGAATGGTCACATCATAGGATTTCGTCCACGGACTCAAAAGTTAGAACTACACTACATGTCTCCTTTATTGAGTCCGAGTGAAAGGGGTAATTCTCTGTCGCATTCTACAGGGCCTCTGTACCTCTCTTTAGCGACAACAATTCCGAGCAGCTGATCCTCCAGGCCCTCAGGCGTGATCATGAAGTTGAGCAGCGTGACTTTAGTGGACAGTTCAGGCAGGTAGTGTGGGTTACGTAGCTTGGTGGTAATGTAGAACCGGAAATCATCTGAGTATTCAATTACACTCTCGCCCAAACGAAGGCACTTCACACCACCTACAATGACAATGCTGATGTTAGGCTGAAACAGTGCTGGTTTAATAACATTAAATTACAACACATAGTGACGCGCGTCTCCAATTGAAGATTTTAGGTGAGCATTGTTTGAAAGAACATTCACAAGTCTACGAACTCAATCAGTTGTATATGACAAGTAACACACCTTGTTTGAAGGTCTGCTTGAGTAACAGGGGTTCAAGAGAAGGGTCCAGTTCCTCTCCCACATTCTCAAGCAGCACAGGGTTCCCAAATTGAATGCTGTTTTCCAGAGTTCGAATGTAATCTGCGTCCGTCAATTTAATCACCTACAAAAAAAATCAAGAAAATCTTAAAATAGATATTACAATTAAGTATTTCGCTGCACGATTAAATCAAAACATACAGAAGTCAAATGTGAAGTTCTGAAACTCTAAAAGCCTCTATACTATAGTGTTTGTGTGGAGTCGCGGTGGTGTAGTGGTTAGCGTGTTGCACCTCACATCCGAAGATCGGTGGTTCGAGCCTGTTCTCTGCCGTCGTGTTTTTTTCATTAGACAAGAAACTTTGCTCCACGTTGTCCCTCTCCACCCAGGCGTATAAATGGGTTCCTTGCGACAAAATGCTGGGGGGTAACCTTGCATTGGACTAGCATCCCATCCAGGTGGGAGAAGTAATATTCCTAGCTGCTTCATGCTAAAGAGACTGGGTTAAGCTCCGGCCGCGCGGGTCACGTGTGGCTCGTGTGCGATTTACCTTTACCTTTCTACAGTGTTGTGACAATCGTTACCGCAAGTGTGAGAACATGGACAATGAGATAAAAGAACATGGTGTCATGGCTCGGACATTCTTACCGAGAGTTGATTTTCTTTTTCAGAATTCTTGATCCACTTATTTGCCTGTCCTTGTGGATCGATCATCAGAGGCCTGTAGAGAACAATAACTATCAGCGACGAGTGCTTTATCGACCTTTTACAATATTAAGTATTACAGGCCATTTGGCCTTAAACAAGCATCTGGTAAACATTTAGTACGATGTAAATGAAACTTGCCATCTCCGTGTGTTATCCACGATGACTCCATTGTCAATAGAGAATGAGTCTGTAGGGAGTCCTGCTATGTTCCACGCTCTGATCTTAATCGCCTGACCAAGGGTCTTACTCAATGAAAAGTCATCCGAGCAAGGAATGTTCTTAGACTGTGTAATAACAAAGAGATCGTTTATTAAACAAGGGCACCAAAATCACGTTTTATTAACCCTTAAACCTTAACAAGAAAAATCCTTAATTTTATTTTGTAAAAGAAAAAACAGATGGTACCACGCAAAAATACTTCCGAAGAGGTTTCATTTGAATGGTCATACCATAGGATTTCATCCACAGACTCAACAAAAGCTTGAACTACATTACATGTCTCCATAATTGACTTTAAGAGTGAAAGGGTTAAGGTGAAACAAGAAAGGTACCTGACCAAGGGTTACTTCTGTATTGAACATTCCGTGAATGGTCAAAAGAAAGGAACATGGAGTGATCACACTATTCAAAGTCCTCAGTTTCACCAAGCATCGAACCATGCTTTATTAAAAGAATTTCCGAGCCAGTTGAGACATAAGAGACACAAGTTACGCCTGTTCCCAGCAGTGTGATCTCGCTAACAATTAACAATGCAGAAGCAACTAGATAAATATGAATATAAAACAATTTAAAATCCAACGTACCTTGCAAATCTTGGTCCAGTCTTGCGTACACTCCTTTCTGAAGGCCGCTGTGAAGGCTCCTAAGTAAGCGATAACACCTGACGAGATAAGCACGTCACCTGTCAAGTTATCATACACATCCTGAAGTGACCGAGCTGCTGCTGACCAGCGGTCTTTCTCTCCACCCAGGCCACCGATTAATTTCTCGGCTCGCTCCAACTTCTTGCCACACAAGTCCACCTGTAAAATGATCAATTGTTGAACATGAGCGAACTGAAAAGTGCACTAAAAGTTCTATAGTCAAAGAGCAAAGGAGTCACATTCGTTAGTCTTAACTTCAACTCGCCCCTTAACACAGAACTAGCGTGGTTTTCACTTGAGTGTTGTAAAACCAAAACCAAAGTTATTACTGTGGCCAATCATAACAAAGGCAGACAATCCAATGAACCAATCAGAACTCGAAGCAAATACATGTAGCCGGCGCTAAGCGCGGGAAAACGCGTACGAGCAACTTACAATTGGTTTTGGTTTTACTTGTGATTGGTTGAGAAAGTGGTGCGAGATTTTTTAGCCAATCACAAGGCGCAGCAATGCAAAATCAAAGCAATCACGAAATTACCTTCGACGCTGAATTTAAAACTGCTCTAACCTAACAAGCATAACTATACTCGTAAGTTTGCACTGTTCTTCGTCGTGACGACTGTTTGTTCAATACAGTCACAGAGTGGCCATAATAATCCTGTTCTTTCTGTCTCCCATACACGCGGATATATTATCTTTTTATTCTTTTATGTCCCTTTTTCTTCTTTCTTTAGCCTGGGACAGTTTTATTCACATATTAAGTCTGAAACTAGCATTACTTAAGTTCTTTCCACATATTTTATTCCTTAAGCGCAAAAGAAACCAGTCAAACCTGGAACTCGAGTTGCTGCTTCTTCTCTGTCATCTCCGCAAACGTTAGTTTTAAGTTGGCCAGCTTAGCCTCCACCTCAGCTAATTCATCCCGTTTAGCATTTAAAATCTCCATGGTTTCCGCTAGAGATGCCTCAGCTTCGGCTAGACGAGCTTTCTTGGGCGCCACAACCTTTAAGAACAAACGCACATTACACAAGAAATGTCTAGTCTACATTTTATTTTTTGAAAACTCTGTTCTTACGGTAGACTATAGCTCAAAAGGGTGCTAGTACGACGATCCCAAAAAAACGAACAGAAGACCAATAAATACCAATGAATACGAACAGAAGACCAATGAATACCAGTGAATACGAACAGAAGACCAATGAATACCAATGTGATTTCAATGACAAAAGTCACCAAATAAATAGTAAAGAGTCCGTATGCGAATACGGTTAAAAACGTATTGCATCCCGCCAGTTAATCAAGACAGGCTGTAGACCTGGCAGGACCTACCTTGGCAACTCTGTCATATATCTCCATGGCCTGTACCCACTTACACAAACCCTCAGCAGCTGAGGACGCTGTGCGTACTTTCTGAGGATCAAAGTCTGGATTAGGAATGTACTCCTTTCTGATCTTGGCCATGACGTGCACCTGAGGTTCAAATTAGGATAAAATGCTTGTTACAGATCAGGCAACAGCAATAAGAGCTAGGGTACGCTTCTTATTTCTATTGCACTATTTTCCTAGGGACTGGGAGAGAGCTTTGCCTTAGAGATACAGTCGACTCCCACCTTGTGAACACTCCGGTATTATGGATGCCCAGCTATTACGGACACCCCGCTATTACGGACACCCCGCTCTTACGGACACCCCACTATTACGGACACCCCGCTATTACGGACACCTCGCTATTACGGACACTTCGCTATTACGGACAATCCGCTATTACGGACACCTCGCTATTACGGACACCACGTTTGTAAAAAACCTTCTGAGGCTCTGGAACAGGTACTGCCATTAGTGACGATGTAAATACATGCTATCCCCCTTTATGCAAAAGTATTAAGAAATAACAATGACCTTCACACCCCGTATTACTCTCCTGATTACAGACTCCTGATTACAGACTCCAAAGCACGGGCTAAAGACAGGTCCGTTATGCCTGGAGTTGACTGCAGTTCAAATCGGTCTGAAGGTGGAGTGGATGTAAAAGATGTGTCATCTTTGCACGTTTTTTAATTTTTAGTTGGAAATGCGATATAAAAAATGAACGGAAAGTGCAAGTGACATGCAAAGTGATCTTGGAAGAAAATGTCTATTGAAATCAAGCCTTACAAAGAAAATAAACATAAACCTAACGGAGTTTCTTCTGTCAACTAACTCACCGGAATATTGTCTTTGTCGTATTCTTTCAAATTGTTAAGGAAATTCATGTCTCCTAACAGCTTCTTTGATGGACCCCAGAAATCGAGAATCTTCTTTCCCGTCCCGGCAGGATCATTGATCTTCTCGGGTTTGATGTCCCGCATGACACACACAGCGGACATGACAAGTTTCACCCCAGCAGGAGGGTTTGCCATGGACTTAACAATAGTGATGTCTGCCGGCTAAAAACAAAAAATAAACACAAGTAATATACTCACAACTTTGTTTGCAGTAATTTATTAAAAGAAGGGAGCAGGATTTGCAGTGCATACCTTGAGAGTGTTGAGGGCAGCAAGGGCTGCTTCCAAGGCAGGGATGGCTTCAGCCAGGTCACTCTCGCACTCTTCCTTCAGCGCCTGCGACTCGGAAGCCTTTTGATTGGCTACAGCTTCATCCTTCCGTACCAGTTCACTGCGGGCTTCTACTTCAGCAGACTCTTTCTCAATCACCTGTTTAAAACAATCCAATATACAATTACACTGTCATGTTGTCTTTCTCAAATGGATGACTGTTTTTCATGATATCTAGGATTGTTATCATCAGTTCCGTTTCTCCATGTGGGGAATAAGGCGCCGGAATATCTAGGATTGTAGCGAGAACTAAAACGACAATTACTGCACGAGAGTCGTACCTTCATCATTTTGGTATTTTCTTTGGCTGTTTCTACCAGCTGAGGCTGTAGCTCCTCCAGTTCTTTCTGCATATCAGCCACCTACAGAGAACACACGAGTCAGCTGAACATGTTAACACAAGCTAAACATCACCACCGTTCACTTACCTGAGATGCAGCGAAAGCCAGTTTCTCCAATCCTACTTCATAACGGTGCTTATTACGCATAACCTGCAACAAAAATAGGATCTCTGTAAAATGCACACTTGTGCTATTTTGAATAAAGGGACTAGTTTCCAAAAAAACTTTGGTGCTCTCTTGGTGGGAGAGTGAAACATGAAAATTTGATTTATCAACTGCATAAGGTAAATTGGCCAACGTAAAAAGATTATAAAATATAACGTTTCAAACAGGGTTGCCATAGTGACTAAATGTTTACTGCTCTTATCAATAACACGCAAATTCTGGAGTTCAAAACTCTACCAACAGTTTCGTTTTTCACTGCCGCAAATATCACAGCGGACATCTCAGGCGGCGCAGTAAGTAAAAACATATAATTTTACTATTTAATCCCACTCTTCGAAGTCATTTTTCTTTTAAATCACTAATCATACCTCGTCTTGTTTCTTTCCTAGCAGTGTTTTTAATGAAGAGATGAGCTCCAGATATGAGGTGGGTGTCACATAGTTATGTCGGCCGAGTTTGTCGAGATACCTAACACAATTAAAAAATAAATTTGAGAAGTAAATCAAAGACTCTTATGTGCAAACACGTGAATACAGCCGCTTCTCATCGCCCCCGGCCGCGCCGCCGCGAGCGATGAGAGGCAGCTGTATTCGTAGGCTACTTATGTGCAAACACGTGAATACGAAACGTTTGGACTTCTCCCCTTTAGGTCCAACTCCCCTCCCTCCCCTCCCTGTAACGCCGTCACCATGGGTAAGGCAGTTGACCATTACATATTGCCGACTCAATGCTTGTCCAACTGCTGTAACTCGTTCAAAGCTTCGCGTATTCACGAGTTAATTTGACAGAATCGATAAGTTAACATTGTTGTGGTAAAAACACACGAAAAAGGCAAGCAAACAGTGGCACGAGTTTACCTTTCAGAGAGGTGTCGAGCGCTAGTGTGGAAGTACTGGCAGATAGGAACTACTTCTTTGCGTTCATTGTCCGTCATTTCCACATCCTGAAGGAACTTGTTAGCGACCATCTCAAGAGCATCCTCAGGCCACGGCTAAAAACAAATCATACAACTTAAAGCAGCCATTACTTTAGTTAAAAAGAAAAAAATGTTTGTCGGCGTTGTTTCTCGACGTATTCAAAACTGCATTATTGGATTATTGGAAATGCTGTGGGGCTTTTGGCCATAAGCTTGCCAAGGCGTTTGGAAACCAAACCAAAAGGTGTAAAACGTGTTGGTAGGTGGGTACGTAACAATGCCCAACAGAATAGAATTTTGCACAGGGCATGCCGGAAAATGCAATTTCTGGCACGTGAAACTGACAGAAATGAATATTTTGCCAGCACGGAGCAGAAGGTTGGGTCGTGTTCTGCGAGTAGTGTATAAATAGGCTGAACGTAAGGGATTTGAATCAGTTCTAGGTTAGCCTCGTCCTCGGCCCCAGAATTCGTGGCACTGCAGTGGGGGTATACGTTCCCATATATTTTTGCCATTTCTATGGGTTTTGGGTTTTTCGTATCAGGCGGTGTCGCAAGCATGACAATTTAGGAACGATATATATTAGCATTCAATTATGATTCAGTTTATATATTCATTATGGTTTATATTAGAGAAGGAGGCTGCAAGTTGAAACTGTATAATTATGAATTGTTGAATAGATGTTGAGCAGGCTGATCTACATGCCCTTGTATCTAACACATTTGCGTACTTGGTTGCGTAGTGTAGTTAAAATAAGTGTTACCTGAAACCAATCAATAGTGCAGCAGTTGATGAGTGCTGGGAACTGCCTGAGTCTGTTTCTGAACGCGTCACCGATAGGACTCATACACAACATAATGTGAAGGTTCTCCTTACAGCAGTTCACAAAGAAGTTAAACAGCGCCAACGGCGAGAATTCCGCATTCTTGTCTTCGGCTTGCGCTTGAGCTGCTGGACGGACGCTCTGAAAACAAAGGAACAGAACAAGCTATAATTATATAGCTGCTAACAAGCCCTCGGCTCCATCCAGAAAGTTGCAAAAACTTTACCAACATGTTCCCAACGTGAACCAAAAGCTGGTTCGATATTATCTATGTATTACCTTTTCAGGGTAGCATGAAATTAAATTATATAATACACACGAAGTTAAAAAAGAAAAACTGTTTTGTAATCCCGTCGCATATTTAAATGCTCCCTATGAAGTGAAACGAACATCCAGTAGTTAACAAAGACAAAGAGTTGTCATTACCTCATTGAGTTCAGCCTTTTCGTCCACTGCAAACAAGTTGGGTACTTCGCCCGTGTTAAGCAAGCTATCTATATCTTCCAAGAACGATTCCTCTTTGATTTGAGTGTCCGTTAACAAAAACACTGTTGGCTTCATTTGACATCCTGCACTCTTCAACGACGTCTAATAGGCAGAACACAACAGTTATGGACAAATCAAGAAAGTTAACATCAGTGAACTGATTTGTGTTCCTGTAACTTGAACAGTTGTACAGGAATTCAGAATAACTTAGTTAAGTCAGTTCCAAAGAAAATTATAAAGAAACAAAAAGACTGAGTTTTCAGAATGATCGGAATCTTTCACCTGTATAAAATAAAATGATATACGTCTAAAGTAAACTACAACGCCCTTGGGAGCAGATGAAACGGCAGGTTCGATTCATAGCCATTACGGGAATGTGATCGGTACAGCAGTAAACTATAATGTTAATTCATAAGTACGTCAGTGTAGTTGTTAAACAAACCTTGATGTCTTCACGCCACTCGGGCAGACCATAGCTCTTGGAGATCTCAGGTTGAAAGACATGGAAATCTGCGATAGCTGCTGCCAACCGCGACAAAGACTGTCTTCCACTGCCTCCAACTCCCACAAGCAGCGCATTCCCACCTGGCTGCTTCAAGATGCGACTGATGCGCACCAAGTGCTCCAACACATACCTATATTAAAACCACAGCAACAGTTTATACTATAGCAACTATGGACTACCAACAGGGAAATAAATGAAGTTCACGTTTACGACAAATACAAGCAGCACGGATAACCAAATGGACATGGTTTTTCCAGCCATTTCCCACATTTATTGGCACATTTATCGGCCAGATGGCAAAGGGCAAGTTTAATTTTGCAATTTCCCGTAGAACGTAATTCTCAGCTTTACTTTAAAGATTTGTGGGGTTTACTTGCACACGGCGAAGGAACTCGCTTTCTAATTTTTGATTGAGATTTTTGTCCGGATTATCCTTCCCGTCCCACAATTTCTGTGCCAACCACTGACAACAGCACTCGCGGACGACTAAAAATTTCAATGTCACGTTTATGTGTACGTGATGTTACAAACTAGCCCAAATGCACAGCAACTGACTCGTTTTTGTAACTTGCAACAGTTTCGCAACCGAATCTGAATACGGTATTTAGAAAGTCAAATCCTTTCACAGAGGGATCTTATTTTGTTAGTCACAACTTTATTTATAACTTTCAGTTATCGGCGAGTTCCCGCGAAAAATCACTTCAGAGACAAAACATGAGACTGCCGATAATTAAAACTTCCTACATTAATTTCGCGGTCGTTTCAAGCGAGTAAAAAAATCGTAATTAGATTCTAAAACGGCTCCCAGTGTAGCTCTTACATGAGATAAAAAAGTCACCAAAATAATGCAGACAATTTAGAATATCCCAATGGTGCTTGCTCTAAAGCCTTTGCACAAACACGATACATTGGCTTACCATCTCTTCAAACAACAGATCACACTACACGCTCAAGTCGAAAAACAAATGATACCACGCAAAAGTACAGCCGAAGAGGCTTAATATGAATTGGTACACCAAAGCAGTTCGTCAACAGACTCAAGAGTTGGAACTACACTACAGATGTTCATGTCCAATTGATTCTGGGAGTGAAAGGGTTAAGTATTACGGAGTCCGGCTGGATAAGCGGTACCTGAAGATGACCAGGTTCATCTGTGTCTTATGTGTCTGGTTATACTCTTCTAGGCACGCCTCCACTATCTTGTAAAGCTCATCGATAGACTCCACTTCTTGATAAAAGCGATCCTCGCCCATCTGAAAAGTACAAACAACATTCATTATAGCTCAATAATTAAGAGAATGCATTTGAGGCATTCTGAAAGAGATCTTCCGGTTATCGTCATTAATAAACCCTTAAAGCATATACATACACACACACAAACAGAACATAACATAACACAGACAACACGAGCCATATAATGCCCTACGGTTTAGAACGAGAAGGTGTAGAGAGAAAGCCTTCCAGCCTGCTAAGCAGACCATTTTAGGTGATCGTGTCAATGGGCGGTGACGTTACGCCCTTGGCCTTGCCAACAGGGCTGACGGACCACTGTGCTACCTTTCTCTTCGAGACACAAGGCTGCCTACTTAGAGGGTAAGGTCAATCTCGTAACGTCACCGCCCATTGCTGACTATAGAGGTTGTTGGTCCAGCCGGGTTAAGTGTTCGAATCCGATAAGTCTCGCTCTGCAATCTGGTGAATACAAACTGAGTTAACCAGGCGGTGGTTAAGTACCGTTATAATGAAAAGCTATAACGCTACTTACTGTAGGAGTCATTTGAAGAACCAAATTGGGTTAATGCAAACAACATCAAAGATCTTAAAAGCTTACCGCATCAGGATTGAGAAAATCACAGAACATCAAACTTCTCATGTCGTCCTCAGATGCCTAAATAAAACAAGGCAAAATAAGCAGTGCATTTGGTAAGTAACATTAGATGACAAAACAACTGGTGTGGGTGACGAGACAACAATTGTCATAAGTTACAGTTACCGTTTTCTCGTTGGAAGACAAGTGCTTAAAAAGGGAATCGAAGTCATCCTTCAAATGCTCCTTGGTGACTTTTTTAAGTAAACTGCAAGGAATCAAGTTAAAATAGAATTGTCAGACAAAACGCCACAAAAAAAAGTTGATGGACATTCAAGTGGACGTCTTACCTGTGTAACCACGCTCTGTCGTTGTCATCAACCAGACGATCGTAAAACACGCGATATACTTCATGTACCCACAGCCTGAAACAGGTTCAACCAAGCACGATCAGTGTCTGCAGTCAACATACTCATATAGACTCACGCTTTCTACACACCTTTGACTTAGTTCTTGTTATTTCTTGTTTGATTCAGTCCTATTAACCCTTTCACTCCCAGAGTCAATTATGGAGACATTTAGTGTGGTTCTAACTTTTGAGTTTGTGGACGAAATCCTATGGTGTGACCATTTAAATGAAACCTCTTCAACAGTACTTTTGCAAGGTACCATTTGTTCTAACTTTTGAGGCTGTTGATGAAATCCTATGGTGTGACCATTCAAATGAAACCTCTTCAAAAGTACTTTTTCATGGTACCGTTTGTTTTTCAATATTTTACAACGTGAAATTTGAAATTTTTCTTGACTTTTGATGTTTTGTACTCTTGGAAGTTAAAGGGATAAGCGATATCCAATAGTTATTTTATTTGAGTACGTTAGATGCTACGCTTTATTTATTCTTTGCGAGACCTGTTACAGCCATGCTCCGTCACGCGTGACCAGTATTTTTGAAAATTTGAATGGAGTCTTCAAGTTTACGCGTCGGTTTTGTAAATTCATTCCGAGATTCGGAATTCCCGTGAGAATTTTACCTCATTTTCGGAAACAAAGAGCAACAAAATATCATTTCATTTAAAATGTTACATATCCGAACAATAATAGGTTTTTTATGCGTGTAGCGAAGTTATTTTTCCGTTAACTGGTGACTTTCAAAGTGTTTTCCAGAGAGATCTTCAAGTCTTCAAATCTCGGACGTTACAAAGAAATATTCAAATGTTCATTTCAGTCTTGTGGATTACTGGTCACGCGTGACGGAGCATGGCTATAACGTCGTGGATACAGTTGAACGTCTTACTTAAGTACCTGTTGAGGGTTTTCTTATCAGTCAGAGCATCCTTCTTGATAAGTAAAACCCCACGGATGACCCGTGAGAAGTCCCTCAAGTTGAATGTGTAGTGCGACTTGGCTGGAGTGGGCAACAGATTTACCATGGCTTGTTTGTACACCTAAAAGTAAACAAACAGCAGAGAATACCAATATTAGATCACCAGTACTTCACTCAACTAAGGTACTTTTATAATGAAAGTGAAACATGCGTCCTTGAATGAACAATATTGTAAATAGTGTACAACATTGATGTCAAACACGTATATATTGTAAGGCTCCTTACCTCCATTGTCGCTCCTACAATCATAGTACCCATGGCGTACACATCATTGGGAAATTCATTGTTCTGTTGGAAGACAAAATGTTTTGGAAATTCTCACGTACCAGTCTGATATAACCGATCACATTACTGTAGACACTGATACGGAAGATACTGACATCTTTTGCTGCTGCTATCTGTTACCATGGTCATTGAACTCAAAGAACCTACAGTCAACTCCCTCTTAACGAACACCTCTATAAGTCGGACACTTCTATTAGATGGACACCTCTATAAGACGGACACTTCTATGACGGACACCTCTATAAGACGAACACTTCTATATGACGGACAACAGACACTTAGGCCCGGTTCAGACGCCGAACTTTTCATGAGCCGAACCTAATACCTTGAATTAAGTACATGAAAAGTTCGGCGTCTGAATCAGTTAAGAACGGCTATTTGAATTTGGAACGGCTCAGCCGTTCTTCCCGCCTGGCTCAGCCGGGAATTTCGGCTTTGAAACGGCTTTGATTCAGACGCCGAACGTTTCATGAGCCGAACCTAATGCATGAATTATTATAACTTATTTTATATGGGACGACTGGTGCTTGTTTTCGCCATGTTTACACTTAGCCTGAAAATCGCTGACCTTTCGATTTGTTTCTCTTCAAACTGAATTAAGTTCGGCTAATTAAGGTCGGCGTCTGAATCAATAGGCGTACTTTTGTTAATTTGGGTCGGTCCAAATTCGAGTTAAGTTCAGCTCATGAAAAGTTCGGCGTCTGAACCGGGCCTTAAAAGTAGTCAACGGACACTTGAGAAGTGTTTTTTTTTTTCGGTGAAAAAGTACTTCACAGAGAAGAATAGATGTTGAATATGACAGCAAATACGACTTGAAGAAGCACTTTTTGTACTACAGTAGCAAATACCAAATAATATCCAGAAGTTTAATTGACAGCTCTGACATTATCCTGTTGTATCTTGTGTTTTACTATCTTAGCATTACTGGTGTCAGGTTTCCTTGACTCTCTATAAGTCGGACACCTCTCTAAGACGGACAGTTGGTGCTGGTCCCGACGGCAATCGTCTTAGAGAGAGTTGACTGTTATACCATTACTGCAGCAGTAATTGAAAGAGAGTTGACTGTATACCATTACTGCAGGAGTAATTGAAAGAGAGTTGACTGTATACCATTACTGCAGGAGTAATTGAAAGAGAGTTGACTGTATACCATTACTGCAGGAGTAATTGAAAGCTTTACACCTACCCTGAAGTAGAAGTTGACAATAGTGGAGAAGATCCTCTGCATGGTGTCATCACCAAACGTAGCCACTGATACCACATTGAAATGTCTTAAGAACCGAGGCGTGATGGGGTTTCTACCACCTCCTGGGGGGCCCATGGCACAGACGAACTGAAGATCAATCAACGTAAGTTTAGACGTGTCCTTGCGGTCATACCAGTTCCCGTGATCCAAATACTGACGAAGAAGTTCGATTGGGGGCTGGGCACCATACTTTTCCAGGGCAGGCATATTCACATCATCAACAAAAATAATGAACCTATAAATATTGCAAAAAGCAAACATCGATGAACAATGTTATGTAACCTTGCTGATCAGAGGGGGAAACTCTTATTCTCTCCGCACCCCCACCCCTCTTTCCCACACCACTTCTCGTATCCCTCGTCGGCTTTCTCTTCTTCCTATCCCCAAAACGAGGGGCCTAAAATAAACACGACACAATG
This sequence comes from Dendrophyllia cribrosa, assembly GCA_024195265.1. NCBI lineage: Eukaryota > Metazoa > Cnidaria > Anthozoa > Scleractinia > Dendrophylliidae > Dendrophyllia > Dendrophyllia cribrosa. Next base: position 36,119,818 of record JAJLRJ010000005.1, on the reverse strand, counting down.
AAGAGAAACATCATTGAATACCACTTACCTTTTCCCCACTGGTGGACCAAACACGCCTTTCCTTCTCTTGTCAAGTTTCGACATGATGATATCCTACAAATTAATAGCAGAAAAAGTACCAGCTAATTAATATCAAGTACCTTCAAATTCAATCCTTCTTGTCGGTGATAGCTGCCTTTCCTGAGAATATAATACCTGAGTAAATAATACGCTGCCACCTAATGCTACTAGGACGCTTTATTTACCTGCGTTTGATTGGCACTGGTTTGAGCAGAGAAGTTGACAAAAGCTGGAATAAACGCATCCCTGTTAATCCCATTCATGAGTTTGTCTTTGATGTACACCGATTTGCCAGTTCCCGTCGGACCAACAAACAACAGGGGTTTGTTGTTGTTGAACATGATCTCCATCAGGTGTGAGTAGCGAGCTGTGTCCATAGTCGGCACAATTATATCACTGATCCGCTGTCCCTTGCTTCCTGCCACACCATCTTTGATGGTCTTGGTCCATGGAAGCCAATTGCCGCGGCCCTTGCGCTATAAACAGTAAAACAGTATCAGCTTTAAGTACGTAAGTGAAGTGAGACAAACTACTGCCAGATTCATTTCTGAGTGAGAGTCCATTGTTTCGTCAGATATGCTACTGAGGAGTAATTTGTAGAGGCGCAGTGTTGTGAAGATCCGTGGTTGGAGCCCTGGTGTCAACTATCGTGCTGTTTCCTTAAGACAAGAAACTTAACACCACATTGCCTTTCTCCACCTAGATGGATAAATGGGTACTGGCTACTGGCTACAGAATGCTGGGGTAACCCTGTGATGGACTGGCATCCCATCCAGGGGGGAGTAGCAATACTCCTAGTTGCTTCATGCTACAAAAGCCGGGTTAAGCTCCGGGTGGCTCGTGTGCGACTTTTCCTTTACCTAAGCTACTGAGCAACATGATATATATAGTTTTAGTACCATGTTGAGTACAAGATCTCGCCTCATTTTTAGTTGAATAGTGTTTGCAATGCTTATATGAGGATTTTACCACAACGGCAACTGATTCAGCCAACTGTTTATTATAATCAATCTGTTTTTTAATCAAGAAATATGCACGTGATGAAATGAAAAAGACGTTAAATTTGACGCTGTTCGTATAATTTTTCTTTACTGACGTAAGTTTTGTACCCTGAAGAAGGCAGCATTGCCGAAACGTCGGTAAAGAAAAAATATACGAACAGCGTCAAATTTAACATTTTTTTCATTTCATAATTCAGTTTAACGCTGCGCAGGCAATTTAAAGATTATCACTCAATATGCAAGTGAGTTTGACATTCTGATTACTCATGTATTTAAGTCTTTTTACCAAATAATTCACGAGGACTGCTTCTGTTATGACGAATCAGGGATCACGCCTCTCTTCTTCAGAGCATACATGGCGAGTTAATGGCAAAGTACTAATATATTACCTCAAACAGGTAGTCATAGACGAGTCCTTCATGTGGAATAGGTGCTTCTATCTTGCCCACAATGGAGGGAATGGGGTGGTCTTCATTCTTGCCTGCCATCAGATCTTTGAAGAACGCATCAAATTTGACTCGACTGTCTGTGTCCACACAGGCCCCAACCGACCACACCACGGAGAACAGAAAAGATGACTGCAATCACATTAAACAAGGCTTACAGTATTAGCACAAACTTCGCACAGCAAGCATCAACTCACAAGAAGAACAAGTAAATAGAAAGGTGAAATCCACTTACAATCAGCCAGGACTTGATGTACTTAGTATCCTGTTCAGGTATATCCTTCATCTGAATTTCCACCAGGTTCATGAGCGAGCGAGCTAGATTGCTGTCTTGCAGAGACACTGGTTCCTGTTTAACAGCAGGAAATAGACCCATTAAATATGTGATGAAGATTAAAGCAATCGCCAGTAGATGAGATTGGGAACTGGTGCCTGGAGAGTTGGTGGGAGACCAACATGTATGCCCTCCCAGGTAAGCAGGGAGGTGACCATGGCAACCCAGCGACTGGGAACACCCCCCCCCCCCCCCCCCCCCCCCCTCCCAAACCCGGCATGTAGCCCCACCGGGCACTGTCATACTGACATCTCAGTGGAAATAATACTTACCTATCCCTGATACTTCCCCACCATCATTCATGATTAGCATTGGGCGGGCTGGGCGGGACAAGAATCCACAATGATTCGCTCGAGCCAAAAGCCAATGATCCGCAATGATCACCATGAATGAAATGCGAAACATAAACACAAATAAAAGCCTGCCAAAACAATGGGCCACCCGAAAGTCACGTACTGTCAGGGGGCAAACCGCTGACTGCATTGGCTTGCGTTTAACTTTGCCTAAATTACATATAGCGACATTGAAATAACTTAAAAGCTTGCCAGACTGATGGAATATTTACCTTGCATTGCTTGCGCACAAAACTGATGGCAACAGGTAAGGCCCAATCAAAGAGTGCTGTAATAAGTTTTCCATTTTCATTCTTGAGTGTGTCAGGTAATGTGTTCACCCAAGATTGTAACACAGGTTCCCAACCCAGAGAGGCGGGCTCCAAGTAGATCATACCACAACGACTCACAGTGGCAGGCTAACAACAACAAAAAACACTTTACAGTTAGAACACACATCACCTTCGCACAGTGCTATGTGAAGGGTGACGTACATTGGAAACGTTTCTTTGGAGGATAGTTTGAATACATGTACTAGTGATGTATGTCATCCACTGCAAACTATGCGAGTGTTTTAGTAGAAGCGAGGTAATTCGCAGGGAACAAGGAAACATCAAACAACGGAGTATGACAGATAGCAGGGTTTTCGAATATTCGTTACAAACGATAACGAGCAAACAATGATATGAAAAAACCGAATACACCACGCTGAAGGCATGTAGGAGCATACCCTCCACAAACTATGAAAATAAGACTCTGAAGAGCTATTTCCTGCGTTCCGTGCACCGAAACCTTCTTCCAAAGTTGGTGTTTTTAATATCTAATACTACCTTTTTTATAAGAACCTTATATAGCCAGATTGAGATTTTGTTAAAAACATTTTATGTTTACTTCTCTTTTTTTTATTACGAGCTGGCAAAGAATGAAATAAAGCGTGCAGGTTGTGATAAGTTGGTCAGAGTAAATTTACAGTCCAACTGATTCCCAAATGTTTGGGTTTGTGCAATGTTGCAGGTCATTTTCCAGTTTAAAATCGCAAACATGTATAACAATTAGGAAATTGGTGGAACTTGGCCTGTTTCTGTTTCTTTTCATTCAGAACTATGATATACTGAAATACTACCAAGTTTATCTTAATAACATTGTTAAGAACATTTTAGGCTCCAAACATCGAAAAAATAACAACGTTCACTTCTGGCTCAGCCATAGTACAAAAGTAAGACGTTCTTATATAAACAGAGTGTCGCACCCTTTACTGGTCTGAGTATTTATTAAGGAATGGACAACACATTTATATGATTTATCGGCTTAATAAACCACGCGGGATGTTGGAAGAACACGAAAAGAGATTGTATGAGTGACGATTCAAAGGCAAGTGATTTACAAGCTTTTTTGAGTGTTATTTCAACATCCCAAGTGGTTTATTGCACCGATCGATAAACCAAACAACAACTACATTTTACATGTGGTTTACTAGTATAATAGTCAATAGCTATCAACCAATCATAGCGCGCGCATTATCTAAAGTTATTGTATAAATGTCAAAGCTATTTTCATTTTCGACCATAAACTACTGGATCTTGAATGCCCAACATCCAGGCATGACATTCCACAACCTCAAATGAAAACTCTGCACATAGACATGATTGAACCTTAAATACAATGCAGCACTGGAACATTTTACAATTATAAGCCACCTGGCTTCTTTGTGATAACCTCGCCAAACTGTACATTTTCTGTATTTGTTTTGTATTTAGTCTCGTATGTACAGTGGAACCCTACCTAACGGCCACCTATTAACACAGCCACCTCGTTATTACGGCTACTTTTTCTTGGCCTGAACAAAAACGTTTTACTCTTGATCACCCTCATAAATACGGCCACCCCGTTTATACGGCCAGATTTTAGTGGTCCAATGGTGGCCAGATAAACGAGACTCCACTGCACCTCTACTTTTAGGCAAAGTAAATAAAAGGATGCCCGGTGCATAGATATGGAACTGCTGACACAGTATCTAGATTGTTAATACTTACAGAAGCTTGTGAAAGGTCTCTGCATTCAAAGATCAAACTCATTACATTTGACAGCTGAATGATTTCTCCACTCATCAGACACAACTACAGAATAAACAGAAATATCAAAACAGTGAGAAGACGAAACAACACTTACACTGTTTATACAGACACATTTCTTACTAGTTTGTGTTAAATACCTTCTTGTTGTCATCCAGCACAGTGTTCATGCTTTCAATCCACAGAGTATCAATAGGTCCATCAAATATTACCCACTTCTTAATTTCAGTTTGGTCAGCTGCATACTCACGGAACGTATTAGCTACAATACCATCTGTCCACTGAGGAAAGCAGATAAACATATAAATACATTAATAGCTGTACACTAGATACCTCAGGAAAATGTACTGGAATGTGTGGCAAGGAAGGGTATGACAAGCAAGGGGTATTAAAAGAGGGAACAGGGAACGGTTGGGTGGTGAATGTCTCGATGCAGTGACACTCGAGTACACTGGTGCGGAGTGACTTGATGGGCTTACCTCGTGTGAAACAGGATCAAATTGACCAAACAACTGTCCCATTGTGATAGCCTTGGGATTGATTACACGGAACCACACCTATAAAGAAAATAACAGTTGAATCTCACTAACGCAGAAAAAAAAATGGATATTTATGCATGAGACATTTTTGTTCACATTAAGTGGGAGCCTGCAGCTTCACTTTACCACTAGGCTAAAAATGAAGCAAACATTGCCTCAAAATGTCTTTCCGAAATTAAAATTTATTTTCATGGCTCAACTGATCCATGATGAAAAGAAACATTCTGATTGGTTCCCTGAGTGGCTCAAATTTTGCAAAATGGACTGCAGAAGAATTGACTTCACTGAATTGAAATTTTGAAAAATATTCAAAAACTGTCATTTATTGTCCATGTTTCCGAAATACAGACAGTCTCGTAAGCGGACAGCTCTACTTTTGGTCGCCTTGACAAAACCCCGTTTGGACTCCAATACAAACTCCCGTAAGCAGCTGCGGACACTTTCGAGGGATACCATTTAGATTTTTCTGTTGTTTCTAAAAAAAGCTCTCGTAAGCAAACACTCCAAAAATCAATCCTATCATATCCTCAATTTTAATCAATGAACTTCACACCGCTGTTTGCAGTCTTGCTTAGCTCTCTAATCACTAAGGGCTAGTCCTATAGTCTATATTTCTTTTTGCCACAATCGATATTGCATAGACATTCATTTTATACGATGGTATTTTTTCACATTAATACTGTTTAGTATGACCAGTAAAAGCTTCTGTAAGCAATCGCCTATCCCTTGTACTTCTTTTAGCAGCCGCTTACGAGAACAATTTCCATAAGCGGCCAGTTCCAGTTGCTTTCACTTTTTCTGCTTCCTGAGGGTTTCCGCTAATACACTGGAGTTAAAATAATGCTTCGAATGTATACAAATGTATGAAGTATTACACGTTATACGATTAAGGCTACCAAATCAACCAAGAAGTGGAAGCAAGTATAGGGAACATTGTGCATTTTTCATGGCCATTACAGAACAAAATACAAATACTTGTTTGCTTATTTAGTCCTTGTGGATCATTTGACTGTTTTGTTTTTGTTTTGTTTTGTTTGGCATGATCTATTCGAATTTTTAACATATTGAGGATTTTTACCTTGTTGACATTTTCATCATCATAGCCTCTGTCTGCCAGTATATTAAGAGTCTCAGCCAACACCTCAAGCACTTTGGTCTTGCCAGAAAATGGATCACCCACCATCATAAATCTACAACATGCGCGAACAAGTCAATGGATCACCCACCATCATAAATCTCCAACATAAACAAGTCAATGGATCACACACCATCATAAATCTACAAGTCAATAAGCACAAAAGCTGGAGCACTAAGCAAATGCACTTCTTACCCATGCCGAACGATCATCATTTCATACGTCTGGATAATCTTCTCACTGAAGAAGTCTACCATTTGAAGATTCTTCTTCTCGCATACCTGTTCAACAATAGACATCACCATAAGAATAGTTAGGCGACATTCACACTCGATACCCAAGCACCATGCCAGCGCACGAACAGCATTTTGTAAGTACCAGTATAAACACGATTTTCGTCAGTGTCCAGAGACTTTACCCACAACCCCTTTCTCTTGGTTGTTATTTTACCCACATTCCCATGTTTTATTTTCACTTTTCAAAATGGTGGATGATCAAAAATAGTGGAAATGTCTGAATTGAAGCTGACGAAATTATTCACTGAAAGGACATGGCAGCAACTGCAAAATATATACAATGTACATGTATTTTAAGTTCTGTCTCTTTCATTTCTGTTGTCTCGTAAGTTTCTTTAAAGCACAAACAAACTGTAACTGTGACGTGCGTATACACTTTTAAAATTTGCAGAATGTTACAGGTACTGACAAAAAGCAAGGTTCTGGACACCAAATATGAACAGGACATACAGTACACTGTAACACAGCAACAAATTAAAACTGATTTTTCTTTGTTTCAAAAAAATTCTGTCAGTTAATGTATGACTGACGAGTGGCAGTAAAAACCAACCTCTTTAGCTGTGTCCAAGAAGGTGCCATAGTCTGCCTTTGGTAAAGACACCCCAGGAAACAGATCAGAGATGATTCCCTCAAACAGTGGAATGTCATGAGAAAGAAACTTGGGTAGGTTGACATCCATGATGGATCTCAGTAGCAGCACATTCTCGTCATCTGTTGGATACTTGAGCTTCAGGTTACCTGCTGCTGCTAGCACAGCTTTTACTGCACGCATACCATAGTCATAATGGAACTGCGACGACAACTGTTGATCAAACATACATTACTCACACACTGCAGTCAAAGTTTGATCCAGTAACCCAATAATCCAATTCATCAAGATACAATGTCAAGGCCAAGAGAAAAGATGAACCATCATTTTTTTTAAGTGCACATGAAGTGAATTTCACTACCATTTTTTTTTCGATAATCTGAAAATATGTGTTTTAAGAATTATTTTGATAGGTAAATAAGTCACTTGAAGTGGCAGGAACAACGCAAGTTGGGCATATTAGACAAGGACCTGGGTGCTAGTGACGTCATTAGTGTGTTTACAACTGAGCGCGCCACTTGTTTTACAGTGGAGTTTTGGCAACTTGTGGAAGGGTTCTTTTGATTAAATATGTTTGAAAGCGCCGCGTATTTTAGCCCCCGGTTTCGTCCCCTTCTCTGCCAGGATTTGTTGTGATCGACACACGAATGATATCACAAATACATTGTTTGTACCTTTTTGGCCGCGCTCAAAATGTCGCGAATTTCAGGCCCTAGCGGGAGTTTTCAAACCGCTAAAAATAGTGGATCCTCTTCGCGCAAAAGAGGAATACGACTGAAAATGAAAAACAACATAAAACCCTAAAACAAAACGGTAGTGAAATTTCACTTCATGTGCACTTTAATAGTTTTTATTGATCATTTCAAAGGATACAAGAATACAAATAATACGCAGAAGCAATATACATGTAATATTAAATAACAACAATAATCACTAGAACGTATCTACATACACACACATACAGCTATATAGGTGCTACTGTAGCCGTGTATAGCCGTTATTCTACCTAGCTTGCTTATTGCTAATTCCTTAGAAAGTACATTGAGAAGTTTTTCCCATTTTTGACAATGTTTTAAATGTTTTTTTTTTTAGACAAAAGTATGAAATAAAGCAGACTGTTTTCTTCCACTCACCTGTTCGGAACACAGTTTGTAAGTAGTAACAATCTTGACTGATAAATTGCGGGCATCAACAAACCCATACGAGTAGAGCATGATTTCACCAATCAGCGCATAGTCTGGAACCATCATAGCTACAGTGCGGAACAACACCTGACAAGGAAACAAACATGCAAATGACAAACTCTATAAACATAGACAACTTCTGACTTGCTTTGCGCAAAACTGAACCAGTTAGCTCATCTTTTACCAAAAAGTAATAACATCCCCCATAGCTCGAGAATCCATCGAAAATACAACCTGCCAAACATAAAAACTTTCAATTTTAAAACTCTTCTCTTTTTATAAAAATCAGTTCATTGCCAAGATTTAATCATTGCATCTTTCTGAGAGAGTAGATAATCTTTGTCGCAACTAAACTCAAACACGCATGACCTGTCTTGCCGAAACAAAACCTGACATACTGAAGATGACGCGTTGAAACTTGAAAGAGAGTTAACTCGGTAAGCATAATTTGTACCTTGAGGTTATCTGGAAGCTCTGATCTTCCTGCATATCCAGGATTCATGGTAATAGCTACAAAGCAGTTGGAGTTCAAATTCAACTCTGTTCCTTCAAACACGAATCGGTCTTGATGGGCTGCTATGCCTCGCTGGATACATAAAATCTGTCAACAAATTACAAAACAGTATATCACCAACAGCTATGACATGTTATAACCACACTCGCATGCATGACTTACCTACATGATAAGATTGCATTTGCCTGACAAATTGAATCAGCTGAAAGCCTTGATAAATGCTGGAGTATTTATTTGTTCTGATAGGAAATACTTTAATTGTCTAACCAGTCATGGTAATTAATTTCAAATGGCTAAGATTATATCATTTTGTTTCAAGAAAAATCCATTATTTCATAAATGAGATGGCCATCAGCTTATTTAACTTCTCTTGAATGTCTTATTTCAGTTTCTCGTTTTCAAACAATGATAAAATGATAAAATGATGTGGTTATTATTGATATCTTTGTTGATACTAAAATTCTTGGAACATAAGAAAGAAATTACCTGCTGAGCTACCACAGAAAGAACCTCCAGTTCAATGCGATTGAACTCATCAAAGCAAGCCCATGCACCACATGATGCCAAACCTTTAAAAAACTAATGATCCAAAGAACATGTTAATCATACTACTGGCTGTAGCTAGAAGCTTTACAAAGGAATTATCACAAAACAGACACAGCATGAACTTACTTTGCCCATCTGCAGGTAATCCAAGCCATCTGAACAGTTAAACACCACACACTGTATGGCCAGGGCTTTTGCTAAATCCTGCACACATACAAAACATAATTATAAAGCAGTAGTCACGACGGATGCCTGCACGCTTATCTTTGGAAATTTTGAAATTATAAAATAAGCAAGATACTATGTGCTCTCTGATTGGTTGAACACCATATACCATAATTCTATGAAAATATAGATTGAAGGCTCCTGTCAGCCAACTCATAAATGCAAAACTTTCGGACCCTTCCTATTTCCTGGACGTATTGCTTCACCGACCCCCAATATCTTGTTCCCCACCCTCCCCTCCGCTCCAATGCTGTCCCATGGGTAAGGCAGGTGACCATTGCATATTGCGGGTTCAATGTTAACAGCCGATCGACCGAGTGAAAATTTGCATATTTCTGCCCACCGCTGTAACTCATTCAACGCTTTGTGTATTCGCGAGTTAAAGGGGTTATGTCGCGAGGTTTCGCCTAATTTTAGTAACTTTAATTTACACTTTTATCTGTCAAAATTCTTTTGTTTGCTGATACGAAACAGGACTCGAAACGGAACCAGTGGTCACGTACACAAGAGCTATTGCTTGTTTTGATTTAAGTCCAACAATTTCATCGCTCTTTTCTCAAGCGAAACAAAATCAGAAAAATGTTAGGTTTGTCTGTGGCGGTAAAGAAGTGCAAGGCGAAGACTCTGGTACCATGTTAATATGCTGAAGAGAAGAGAAGAAGAACCTTCGTCCATGACATTCCATGGTCAACTGATTTCTATCGCTGCTCGTACATATTGAGAAATTTAGCCGTACGATTTCAGAATCGGAAAAATAACCGGGCGAAAATCAAGACAAATAGATTATTTACACATGTGAAAAATCTGAGACCATTTGGTGAACACAGCACTGCAGGATTGAATGGATTCGACGATGATGGCTTAAACTTGAAAAACAACCACCGGACGTTTTTCAAGATTGTAGCTTGCGTGACACCCCGCGACATAGCCCCTTTAAAAATTACATTGTAAGCACATATATTCATATAAGAGAATTTTTTTCCTGTTTCCATAAGCTATGCTAACCCTCGTTGAAGTTTGGAAGAACTCGATGTAAACACGGATTTCAAGTGTTTTCCATTTCTTTACTGTTTGTAAGTACAAATCTTGTGGAATACATTGTTTGGTTCACTTTGCTTTGTATACGAAGTATATGGTACCTTAGTAGTTTCAGTTTTTCCAGTTCCTGCAGGACCTTCAGGTGCACCCCCCAGATTCAAGTGAAAAGCACTCACAAGAGTACGGTAACAGCGATCTGTCAGGGGGGTGATGACCAGCCTAAGGACAAGCAATTCAAAATTAGCTTACTGATAAAACCATGTACTTTCAGAGGCTGTTTCACTTCACTCCTACATCATTAGTAATAATATTTTATTGCATTCACATTCAGGCTGACAAGTTGTGTGTCATCTACGTAGTACACAGAAAATGTCTCATTGCAAGAAAGGTTATGATCACTTCACTGGGATTGATGCAAGAAAAAATGCTGACGGTCTCTTAGATCTCTACAGATCATTATATGATTTCAACCAGTCAAAATATGGTATTGAGATTTGTTCCCTATTACTGAGCCAGCTTGCTTAAAGAACATTGTCTGTTCCTGACAGGCGGTCAATTAATCAAAATAAAATTATTGCTGTTCTTGTAGAATTTTGACTTATCTAGCTGTTATTCTATCTCTTTAGTTAAATGCTTCTTTGCCGTCATCACTTTTTGCAATAATATTGGTTTCTTCCTATTACAAGATAGTACAGCAAGCATTAGCTTAAAGCAAGCTCCTGGCCATGATCATGAAAATGCGATATATCAGCTCGGACAGTGTCCCTTTAATTTACAGCTGTGGAAAAAGCTTCTGGTTCTTACCTGCCTGAGTTACCAAGGTACTCATAACCATAGCGTACAGTGGCATTGATGATCCTCACCAGACAATTGTCCTGTTCCCAGTAGTAACGCATCTGACACAACCACTGAAAATCATTCTCTTGAGAAACACCTGACAACAAAATACAAGTCAGTTTTTGATCTGGTGTGGTGCTTTTATGTGCTCTATGTGTATATGCACCTAATAAGAAGTATCTTTTGTTTCGGGGGGGGGGGGGGGGGGGGAGGTATGCGTGTGTGCGAGGAGAGTTCAAAATTACTGATATCATTTTTAATGTGTGAATATGCTAAGCATTGATTGCATTTGAGTAGAAATTTCACTTGATCGCTTGATCGATCGGCTGCAAACATTGAGCCTGCAATATGTAATGATCATCTGCCTTACTTATGGGGGATAGCATTGGAGGGAGGGGGTGGGGATTGGACATAGAAGGTGGGGGTTCAGTGGAGCAAAACACCAAGGAGAGGGGAAGGTCCGAAGGTTTGCAGAATCTTTTATGTAGGAGCTATTTATAGTTATGTGAGAAATATGCATGAATGTTTTACCTTTTTGAACCATGTCATGCACCACATCTCTGGCATGAACATCAATCACCACCAGTGCTCCAAGAGTGGTTCTGTTCTGCTTTGACAGCTTGCCACGAACAAGAACTACAATGTCTGAAAGCTGAGCAATTTCTGTAGTGTCAGTATATAGCAAACATAAATTGTACACACTTTAACAAATCAGCTGTAAGCAGGGCCAACCTGTTGGGTGAGTTTTTCATGATATTCTTTGAGTCCATGGTTTCCAGATCGAATAGCCTCATGTACTTCTTGAGTCCAGTATATTTGGCTCACACAGATAACAATCTGCAACAATAATTTTTACACACTCAATGTACCATTCCATGCATATCTATTAGATTTCACTCACACTTCCATGTATTAGTTTTAGTTTGAGACAATAGACCCTATTCATAAATGGCGGCCGATTTATTTATTCTTTTATATTCATGCTAATCAGCCCAACTAGCCTAATTTTAAAGCAAAAATTCTTTTAAATTTTGTACATGCTAACGAGGCTAGTTGGGCTGATTAGCATGAATATAAAAGAATAATAAACCGGCCGCCATTTATGAATAGGGTCTATAGAGGTTTTGAAAATTTCCCAAAATTTTGTTTCTCCAAAAAATTTGTGAACAATGACAAAATGATTTGAAATTTAACGAATTTTGCTCTCATTTCTTTTGTACAGTAGTGAGTACTGTAGCGTATAATTATGCTGTGTATCTATACATTCAGAAACAATGGACCAAAATTAATTTAAAGCAGCTCATCCTTTCGTACTTCAAACGTTGTAAAATTAAGGAGGTGCCGGCCTTCTCCCACTGACCATTTTTTCAAAGTTTGAGATTTTTTGAAATGCTTTCAAGGAAAAATTTTATAAAGAATTTACTTTCCAAAAAGTCTGCCGAAAACTTTTATTTTTAGAGGAAGTTATTGCATACAAAATACTTTTCACAGGCGAGTTACCAGTTTTTAAGGAATATACCATAGCTCTATATAGGTCTTCTCTGGAACAATTTCCTTGATCACTTTCATAAAAATATATAGTTTACAACATTTATTTCTGTCTACACGTTTACATTGTCTCCGAACTGACAACACAAGGTAAAAGTTGTAACTGCAAACCTGTCCAGGCCAAGATATCACCCAAACTTTCCTTTCATCGGTAGCATATGCCTGTTGAGATAAAAAGAAAAGCAAGAGCATCTTCAGCATTTGTATAATAAATCAGAATGCAATTATTATTTTCAATTGCTAAAGAGGCAATGTTCCCTATTTTTTAGCATCACTTTCAGAAGCCCAAAAACTTATTTCACTGTATCAATGAAAACCTAAAAATAATGGTTGAGTTTTGTTAACAAACACTCTACCAGTGCACAGAAACCAGCAGAAATTGTCTTTGGTTGAGGAGGACCAGGATGGAAATGGATTGCAACTTGCAAAATTTGGCCAATGGTTTCAAGTTCTTTGCATGTGTCTTGGAAAAATCACTGTAAAACTGATTGTAGTTTGTTTTTCCTTGGAGGAATCACTTGATATTTTCATTTCGGTGTTCCAAGAGCAATTTCGTTTATGAGCAAAGGGAGTTAGTTGATATTTAGTGCAGTTTTGACCAAAACACAGGAAAATCCCTGTCACATTGCCTCTTTAACCTTTTTTAAACTGAGTACAATTAGCTGTATTCAGCTGTGTGCAATGACAAGACACACGTCACCTGTATAGCATGTTCAATGATATCCCTTATGCTGACCAGCATCACATCCTGCACCTGAAGAAGCCATTTCTCTACTGCACCCCGCGCTTCAGACGTAGATATTGTGTCACTCAGTGGAACCTGCATACGATGAATTGAATTAAAATTTAACTGTACACAAGACATGGAAACTAATAGAATTAAATGTGAGCAGAGGACAACAAGCTTTACTAAATCACGTTATCTTTATATATTAAAGGAGCTATGTTACCATTTTAGTGTTGTGTTAAAAAGCCAATAAAGGGCACAATCATTTATCTTAGTGGAAACCCAAAACTAATGGTCCAATTAAGCCCTTTTCGCGGTTAACCTTTCTCGTTTGCGTTACAATAAAAATCAACGTGGTTGCGAGGCATCCGAGTGTATAACAGCAGATTGCCGCATTGCACCTTGGGGTCCCGGTTTAAGGTCATTCCTTAGTATTGCATTGCGCATCATGTACTGCGCATAATTTCTTGCGTCATTAGCGCGTGCACAAGCGCGCGCACAGTCCGAACCAAGAAGGTTTCCTTTAAGGATAAGTTGGCCAAATGAATAAGAGATTGTTTTGCACAAATCTGAATCTGAAAATTGTTAAATACTAAAAATAATCTCATGACTTGAAAATGCCATGTATAGGATTATTTTTTTTTTTAGAAAAAAGGTCTTCTTGAGTTTCCTTTCACATTGCAAGTGAATGTGAATAAAATATTTAAGCAACAACACAAGTTGATGGCACGTGATCTTGGCCATGAAGAAAACCAAAGAACAACTTACAGTAAAGGGTTAAGATCCTAGATCCTAGATCCAAACTATATTAAGGGAAGTAATACTTTTATGCGCATCATGTACTGCGCATAATTTCTTGCGTCATTAGCGCGTGCACAAGCGCGCCCACAGTCCGAACCAAGAAGGTTTCCTTTAAGGATAAGTTGGCCAAATGAATAAGAGATTGTTTTCTCCTAAACGAGCACGGTGACCCCTATTTTTTATTAATGTAATTTACTCATTATAGGACTATAAAAAAAAAAAAAAAGTTTAGTGGTAGAACTTGTATTAATTCTGTGTTAATCGCGTGAAACTCTGTATTTGGAGCCAGTGAGGAGTATGTGGTGATGCCGAAGCGGTCCGATTTCCTTGCAAAATTGTAAGACCGGGCAATTTGAAATGACTTCCCTGAAAGAATGTTGTATAATCAAATAAATTAATGTTAAAATTTTAATAGTAATGATAGTTTCTGCAGGTAATAACAAGTCCCTTTCTCGACGTTCGAGTTTCGAACATTCCTCGCGCAATTATAAAAAGTCGCCAGAAATAACGGGAGTACAGTGTAAAAACAAGCACGGTGACCCTCTCTTTTTATTGCATTTTTTTAATGTTCTAAGTATGGTTATCAATCGTACCAAGTTTGAAAAAAAGTTAAGTATAAGATCCTTTTCAAGGGAATTACCTTAAAGACACAAGCTGTTATAAATAAAAAAACATTTTGTCGAATAATAAATCCCTTATTCGATGGTTTAACAGATAATACGTGCGGACATTTTACTCATTCTTTGCAACTCGTGAAATATCCGCGTGTATTATCTGTTAAACCATGTCATATGTTGTATTTATTAGGGTAGTTTGACCTACATAAATCATCATGACATAGCTCCTAAAGAACAGCGCTAGTGCAATCAATGACAACTAATGCATACCTTCTCCCCTTCACTGCTGTACATATGAGTGATATCCAAAGCAGATGTGAATTCTAACTTGGCAATTCCCTCAAAACACTTCTTAAGATGTGGCTGAACACGGAAAGGATCCTTTGTTTCTGACAGAATCTCTAACATCTCATCATTAGACAAGAAGAAAAACCTGCATAAAAATGATAACAAATTAATAATAATGGCCTGGGCCCAGTTGTTCGAAGGACGATTAGCGCTAATCCAGGATTAATTACCATGATGACAACTCATAGGTTCTGTTGACAGTTACTCCAGGATTAGTGCTAATCAGGCTTTGAACAACTCGGCGCAGGAAGTTACCCTAACATTGCAATGATTTTCCACTGGTACATTGTACATGACATAACTATGAAACTATTACAATAATAATAAAAGAACATTGCCAAGGCTGACTAACCGCGAGAAGAAGAGCCTCTTCTTTTCCAAGTAAGCATTTAATCCCTTGTTGATCTGATCAAGTAAGTCATTACTGTCCTTCAGTCTTTCAAACATACTGGGCATTGAAGTGGCTGACAAAACCTAAAATGAAAGCAAACAGTATGTCTGTCATCAATCAAGGAAATCCAGTACTATTATGGATAGTTAAATCTCAGCACTGACTAATAAGGTACTGATAGAACAGACTGAAATGTTAAACTCCGATCCTGATTAAGTGTTCTAGGTCGATTTCTGCAAAAGCGTCTGGTCCTTCTTCGAATGTTACTGCTGATTGGAGGGTTGGATGCTTGTGTTGGAGGGACATAGGGTGTGGTTTTCCTAAATTTACGACGTTCCGTGCACAGTAGATCAAGCTCAAGACGTTTTACTTGCCGCCCAGTCTTTCTCCAAATTCTGTTGGCATCTATTTCTCCATAGTTTCCGAAAAGGTGTTCACTTTGATAATATGCTTAAAAATACCCAAACTCGAGTTGTTGTCAGTGTAATTTACCGAAAACAATAAAGTGATTTTTGTGCGATGATTACCTTGGCATCTTTGCTGACAAAGTTCATAATGTCTCTCCAGTTTCTGTCCACAGTTTTGAATTTACGTCCTTCCTCAGGCATCTGTTGCATGATGTCCTCAGAACTGAAGATTGGTTCCAAGTACAGCCACTGAGCTTGAACCTTCAGCCACTCATCTATGATTTCCTGCATTTTTAACAACCGCTCCTCCCATGCCTACACATAATAAAGGAAGGGGTGATTAGGATTATGGAAATCTGCCAATCCATTACATTTTGATAGCCAAATCCACTGATCTGCAAAACGTTTTGCTTAAATATGAATCTGAAAATTGTTAAATGCTAAAAATAATGTGACTCATGACTTGAAAATGCCATGTATATGATTATTTTTTTTTAGAAAAAAGATCTTCTTGAGTTTTCTTTCACATTGCAAGTGAATGTGAACAAAATATTTAAGCAACAACACAAGTTGACAGCACATGATCTTATAGTAAAGGGTTAAGATCCTAGACCCTAGATCCAAACTATATTAAGGGAAGTAATACTT
This sequence comes from Dendrophyllia cribrosa, assembly GCA_024195265.1. Taxonomy (NCBI): domain Eukaryota; kingdom Metazoa; phylum Cnidaria; class Anthozoa; order Scleractinia; family Dendrophylliidae; genus Dendrophyllia; species Dendrophyllia cribrosa. The sequence continues at coordinate 36,103,183 of JAJLRJ010000005.1, read as the reverse complement.
TTCTCTCAATCCAGAATCCGTCAAAATTATTTACAAAATCTGCCAATCCATAGACCTATTCACTGCCTGCCCCCCCCCCCCCCCCCCCCCCACCCCTCCCCCTCCCCCCACCGTCAATAACCATCAAATATCACCTAAGTGTCAAATTAGAAAAGTCGTAGTTTAATTTTCTTGGTAATACAGTACATGTAATTATATAATGTTTACATGTATTATTTTTGTAAAAAGTTTTGACAACTGTAATCTCTTTATTACTAATAATAATTGAAATTACCTTTATTTCTGTTTCAAATGGTTTTATAAAAGGAGATCCTCTCATAGTCTGGGTCTTGACAATTTGATCATCAAGTGTGGTTTGAATTTCATCCACAGCAGCTAAGATGGACACTCCAGTGTCACGGTACTCAGTTGTGTTAAACATAATGCTGTCCCATTCTTCCACCATCTTCAGCATGGCTTTCTCCAGAGAGAATTCCTAAAAATAGTTGGAAATGTGTAAATTATTACATATGTATATATTATTATTAATAATATGTATAAATTATTATAATAAGTTGTAAGTTTGTTATGTGTAAATTATGATATGTAAATCATTATGTGTAAATTATTTATTAACAATCAGTTTGAGCACTGCTGAGCACCCCAGTTTTGGGATTAGTAACAGAGATGCCAACCTCTAGAGATCAAAAAAAGGTAGATTGTTTGTAAGCACTGTAGGTGTGAGCATCTAAAGTGGGCAAATTTATAAAATAGGTGTTGCATAATGCAATACATACAAATGCAAATGCAATACATTATGCAACACCTATTTTTGTATTTAAAGGGAGGGTTTCACGGTCCGGCGCATGTGCAAGCTATGACGTAACCCATTTAATTTTATTGTTTAGACCAATCGGAAGCGAGAAGATAACTCTAGCGGGAAATTTGCCCGTGAAAATGTCGCGGTCAGTCAGCTGATTGAATGGATGATTACGCATACCCATGTGCGCCATGAAAGCCACCAGAGCGTAGAACAAATCCTTCGGGTCAAAGGTTTTATTCAGTGTTGACTTTGTCCGTGTTATCCGTTGAAATTTTCTGTAAATTTTGGTTATCCTTCGCTTTGTTTGGACTGATTATAGTGTGTGATTATTGAAGTAAATGCGAGCGTTTTTTTAACCGATAAAATTGGTAAGAAAGCGAATAAAGCATTTTAATCTGTGCACATGCGCCGAACCGTGAAACCATCCCTTTAACAGGAAATTCAAACTATAACTTTTGTCACTGAAGATGACATAAGTATATGTCAAAATATGTATTATAAGTTGAAATGTATTGTCTTATGCCTGCAAATTTTCGTGAATCTGCTATTACACCGATCATTTTCGTTTTTAAGTAGAATTTAAAATAGATTTTAAGTAGAAAATAAACAGGTTTTAAGTAGAATATAAATAGATTTTAAGTAGAAAATGAATAAATCTTAAATAGCTTTTAAATAGTATTATAATTCGCATAGCCTTTAAATAGAGTTCAAGTAGAGTTTAAATAGAGTTTAAATAGAGATTAAATTGACTTTAAATAGCGTTTAAAAAGTGATTAAATAGAGTTTAAATAGAGATTAAAAAAGAGTTTAATTAGACTTTTAATACAATTTAAGTAGAAATTAAATAGATTTCCCATAGAAATTAAGTGCTACTCCATTAAATAGAATTAAAATAAAAAATTGCAAATAGAATTTAAATAGATCATAAATAGTAGTCTTTTTCTTAAGGGTGTACACTCTTGATAATTAGAACCTTTTTATAAGGACGTCGAGGTTGGGATTAGCTGAAATTTTAAGATTGTGTTGAGAACGTGTCCAGGTTGAGATTTTGTTAAGAATGTCTGCATTTTGTCCTCTTTTTTTACAGTTACATCTAGCTAACTAAGAATAAAATAAAGTGCAATAATTTGGACAAAGAAAATTTCCAATCCAACTGAGCCCAAAATGCTTGTCAACGAATAGTTTGTAGATCACATTCTAGTTTAAAATAGCAAATTTGTATAACAATTAAGAAATTGGTAGAACTTGGTCCATTTTTCTTTCTTTTCATTCAGAACTACGATTTTCTAAAATACTATACAATTTATCTAAAGAATATCATAAGAATGTTTTCAGGCTCAAATTGTCAAAAAAAAAATAGGAAAAATAGGAATGCTCAGTCCCACCTCGGCCTTAAGTAAAAAATTAGACCTTCTGATAAAAAAAGAGTGTTCAGTAACATTTTGGTGCTTATGACCTGCAAGCAATGTAAATGACTGTTTCTGTTTACCTTGCTGGCCCCAGCACTGATGCCTTCAAACTCATCCATACAGGGCTTCAGGTTGAATTTAAGAACCTTACGTAAAGTACTTCCAGAGTCTGGAGTGATATCAAACCCGATGATGTCAGACATGGCTTTCCAGTGTCGAGCACGAATGCCTGGGTTGCACATAACACCGATGACAGGAATGTGTTCCTAGTGAAAACAAAACAAATGGAAAACAAAATCAAAAGAGAAAACGTTTAGTACAAGTTTGTAAACACTTAACCAATGAACAAATTTAGGTGGCTACGACATCAAAATTTGTTACCATGGCAACGTAAAAAGAGGCCAAAAAGACCCCATTTTCAACATTTTGAGGCTAATAACTTCAAAACTGCTCAGTGAAATTTTTGGATTTTTATATATTTTGGTCTTATAAACATAATAAACATTTGTGCCAATTTTGAAAAACATCTGTACATAGGATTCAGAGATATGTCATTTTTACATAAATTTAAGGTAGCTCTGAACTCTATGTACAGAATTTTTTTAAAAATTGTTAAAATGTTTCTCTTGCCAATTAAACAAAAATATATCGAAAACAAAAACTTTCACCGTGTAGTTTATAAGTTACGTGTATTAGCCTCAAATGGTCCAAAATAGCGCATTTTAGGGGTGGCGAATGGTAAATCTGAGACTCGCCGGGACGCCGAGACCCTTGTTTCAAAATCCGAGACCGCGACCGCAGCTATGTTATAAAATCCGAGCTCGAGACCCAATGCGGGAAAAAACCGAGCCCGAGACTTAGTGCTAAAAATATCGGATACACCTGTCAAACAACAACAAGGAGGAAGAACGAGAATGCTTGACAAAAGTATCGACACTCCGAGACCTTGAGGAAAAAAATCCGGCTCCAAGACAGAAAAAGCACCAGCCAAACGAGACTTTGAGACTTAAAACAAAAACTGCCGAGATTTCGAGACCGGACCAAAATTTTCCGAGACCCACGATTTTGAAGGTACCATTTGCCACCCCTTACGAATGATGACGTCGTTTGGATAACACTTTGTTGACTGATAAAAGATTTACTGGTTTCAAGTAAACGATTTTTAGCCACACCATCGGGCTAGCTGTAATGGAATGCAAAAGACGAGAGGGTTGAACAATATGGAGCCACCTTAAATGTCCAAGAATATAAGCCTAAAAGCTTAATTTTTGGAATTTTGTGGTGCAGTATGTAACACAGCAATTCTGAATAATTCAGTTTCATTTTATTGCTAGAGAATCTTTAACAATAAAATTAAACAAAAATCTTTATTAAGTATTAATGAATCATTTTTTAACAGGCCAGTTTTTGCAAATTGCCTTGTTTGAGTCACCAATTTCTAGATTACAGTATTTCCTGTTCATGGTTTTTACCTTAAAATCTCTGATTTGATGTTGTACTGTTTGTGCAACTACTACTGCAGCAAGTTCAACCTCTGGCTCTTCCTTGGCCTTAGAATCCTTAACCCTCCTGTGACCTTTCTTCTCTTTATCAGCATCCTTTTGCATTGACTGAAAAACCTTTGCAATTTTGTACATCTCACGGCCATACTCTTCAACCTAAACATTAAAGTTAAAAACACACACTGGTGAGACTTCTTGAAGAAAAACAAAACCAGATTAATATAAAAAATGGTCCAAATTAACTTTGTTGGTATGATAAATATTATCCCATTTGGTTATTAATAATTATTTGCCTCTTACGTGTAGTAATAGTAATGGACTGAGTGGAGTGCAATTCAGGGAGTAAACGGGCATGCTCAAGGACAATTTGAAATAATGGGCAGGATTACTCCCTCCCATATCAGTAACAATATCCCTCCCATATCAGTAACAAAGTTCGAGATTAAAAAATGTATGTAAACTTTATTCTACTAAAAATGTCAGGGATGTTTTTGATCAGTTTGAAACCAGTAGAGAAACAGCAAAAAAGAACTCACTGCACCTCATTGACGCGCTTGCAATATTACAATGTACATTGTGTTGCTAAAACAATGATTAAGTAAAAGAGATTAGACCAAAATATCCCGCATCTTTGGAAAAATATGTTTTGACCTGATTAAGAGTCATTTTTATTTACCCTGATTAGTAACCAAAAATAATGTATATTTTTTTGTGTGTGTGAAATTACAGGATCTTTTGGTAAGCTTGTTGGCTTTCTTTCACCTTAACTAACATGAACCTGTCATTACTTTGGTAGAAAAGTGCTTTCTCGGTTCCAAAAACAGAATTTGTGAGTGAAAAATGCCAAATTCAACATAGGCCCTTTATGCACCCAGCCCAGCCCTTATACCTACCTCTGCCTCTGTGGCTTCTGCATTTAGTTCAAGGAATGCCCCATCCATCCATTTTTTCTCAGCTCTTTGCCATTTGACAATTGTAGTGAAGAGTCTTTGGTATGGCTCAATAGCTTTAGTGATGGCCTCCACTTCTGGATATGTCGTTTGCTCCCATTTAAACAATTCTTCTTCCTAATGATGAAACAAAATATACAGCAGTCTACAGGTCAACATTCCTCTCTGTGACAGTATATTGGCAAATTCCTTTAATTTAGTACATCAATATCATGACAGAAACAAAGGACCAGACAACAAACAAAGGACCAGAGACAACAAACATACATGTACACTGTACAAAAATAAATACATGTATAAATAAATCCATAAATTAATGTAATTATTTTAATTTTTAAAATTAATAAATTTTGCAAAGCAGAATATTAAGATTAGTACAGCAAGTTAATTAGCACCAAAGAAATCTGATACTGTAATTAATGTTTGTGTCCAATAGAGTCGAAAAAAATATCATGGTAACCCATACAGTACTAATGAATTGAAATCATGCACTGTATAATAAAGCCAAGTACAACCTAACTATACAAAAAGTGCCTTCACATTACAAACTAAAGGTTGACAAACTAATGTGTTGGAAAACTCCAAAAAGTTGGCAGTCTCATGTTTTTTACATAACAAATTTCCACACACTTTACTCATTCTTGTTTTTTTTTTTCATGGAAAAAAGAGAAGACCCTGTGAAATGAGGTAAAATAATTGAACATGCTGAAGTTGCAAAAAACGTTTATGTGTCAAATGCAAGGTTTCCAACTCAAAAAAGTTGGCAAGAAAGGAAACAAGTTGTAGTTGTCACCAACAGTTTGCTAACATGTTTGCCATCTGTTAATGTCATGTTCACACATGCCAACTTGTCAACACAAGTTTGCCAACATTAGCTTGTTGTATGAAGGTGCCTTAACATCTTCGCTATAAATTTTAAGAGAATGTTCAAAAAATGATATGTTGAATAAAAGAAGCAAGAGAAGTATGATAAACAACAGACCTCGTTGATGAAGCCAATTGACTCAACACTGTCACTGAGTTTTTTCTGAACTGTCTGGACTTCCTTCACATACTGCATCATCATATCCATATCACCATACTCCTTGAACTCCTCAACACGTCTGAACAAAACAATACCCTTCATACATTAACCATTGGCTTAGTTTAAGGGCTTGACTAGTATCTCAAAGGTAATTGAAAACACTTGCACTGATATCACAAAGGTCAAAGATTTCATTCCTATCAAACCAGAATTTGTTTTCTGTGCTTTACTTACTACTGCTTTAAGCCTGGTTTACATAATGCAAAATGGCTACTAGACAATTATTGTAACCAATCACAGCACCTGTTATATGACCAAAGTTTTATATTAACATTGTGTATAAATTATTTTTATTAATTATTGGTGGTCACCTCACATGGGACTCAGTCTTGTTTAATATGTTCTTCCAGTTTTGGCAATATTAATTTAAAAAATCTTTTCTTAACTGTATTTTATTGTATTCTTCAATTTATTTGCCAAAAAACAATTTGCATAACATTACATTATGCATTCTTTATATGCATAATGTAAACATATAACCCTCACTATAATGTCTGTAAGTATATAGTTTGTAAATAAAATATACACAAGGAACGCGAGAATTTGGTTTTATCGACTGAGTCAATAAGGTATATTAGCCACCGTATAAAGATTCAAGAAAGTTGACGTTTCGAGTGCTAGCCCTTCGTCGGAGCGAGGAATGGACATATTCCATAAACAGTTTTCTGGAAAAAGAATAAAAGGAATTGTCTCTTTAATCAACTTGTTTAAGGCAGATTTACTGCATTGAAATATCCGACAAATTGCATGCTTTTAATATGATATAAATAAGATATCATTTTCATTGGTAGTTTTTTGCTCAAAAATGCCAATGCAAGCACTTTTTTTGTTACCATTCTGTGTATTTCTATTGCAGAATTCAGTCATTCAAAATGCACCATGACATCATTCAGTCGTATTAAATGCACTTAAGGTATAGTGTACAGTACATACACTGTAGGTGTGTATTTTGCACCACATTATTACTTAGACACGTATCTGATAGTGTAAGTGTGTTTTACCTCTTGAGTTTGTCCAGTTCTAACATAACCTTTTCTCTTTTCTCCAGCAAGACACTTTCATTGCTCTTCTGTGCAGCAACCACAATCTACAACAAAACAAGTTCACCTTGCAACGTGAATAAGTGCTTGGTGTTTTCCAATTTCAAACTAAATGCAAATAAATTATCATTACTAACTAAATATGAAAGTACTTGAACCAATTATTGTTGCATCCAGTATATATGAGTTGCATCCAATGTAGAGTAGTTATTGTCACAACATTTTTTATGTCCACTGTCTACCTTCATCACAGTGGTTAACATTGAAAGTAACATATCTACTAGCACTAAACCTGGGCTCAGGACACTAACTCGCACCTGCTTTCCACTGAAGAGTAAATTTTCCCATTTGAAAGTAAACAAACAAACAAAAATGAACCAAAATACCAGATCAGGAAAGTAAATATTGGGCAATTCTGGAAAGCTAGTTTTACTTTAAAAGGCCTTAGCGAAAAATGTGCAAATAAAATGAGAAAAAGAAAACCCTCTGCGATCTTGTCTTGCTGAGTTTGACCCTCAACCTGGACTGCAAAATAGTGGAACTACTTTTAGGTGGCCTCAAGTGTTAGGGATATACAAAAAAATGGTACTTTATCGAGGAAGTTAATTACAGTCTGTAGGCAAAAAAATAGATGGGTTTAGACAAGTACAGCTATACTAGTGATCTGTTAAGTCACATACAGCTACAGCAACAACAAAAATGAATTAAATACCTCATCATTTTGATCAAAGATGGGAGCAATATTGTTTGGCCAGTTTAGAACTGTAGAGTTAAGGCTCATGTCATCTTGTGTGAATGTGTAAACATCCAATAAATAAGACAGCCGCTTGAATGACTCCTGCAACAATTAAATCAAAAGGCAAGTTTATAGTAACTTACACTTGTTATTATGCAGCTTCTGTTCACAACAGTTACTTAATAAATACAGTATCAAGAGTAACCTAAAACAAGTACATGGATCCATGAAGGAATATAATGTACTTATTAGTATTCAATTGTTATTTATTAACCTTTATGTCACTGTCAAGCTTCACCAGAGTCTTTGTCTTTGCTTCTTCAACGAATTTAAGCATGTCAATCATTTCACGCGTGTCCTCAGGCTTGGTAAGAGCATGCTCCCTGATAGCTTCAAATTCAGATATGATTCTGCAAATAACATAAAAAAAATAAATCACTTGCATAAGTAAAACAACTCTTCTATAAATTTAATTTATGCAATTTTTTTCCCCGTTTTTATATATTTACAGTCATATCAATTGTCATTAGTAAATTACACTTATTACGTATATAGATCTCTACTTTCACAATGACTGTGACTTAAAAATACAGTCAAGTATCAGCAGGGTTCTCAACAACTTTTTCATCAACTGTTCCATTATTTTCCTTAAAAAGGTGTAACCAAATGGCACATGGACAACAGGCCTTTCTAAACTCTGTATTGAAACACTTATTGCACAGTCATAACACTAGTGACACCCGGCCTGCTGTATGTTAACAGTGGTAGGGGTAGCAATTGGTAAATTTCAGACTTTGTGTGACTGCAAAGTTCTGCAAGCCTAAGACTTTCTTAAAGTGCACAAGAAGTGAAATTTCACTGCCGTTTTATTTTAGGGTTTTATATTGTTTATACAGTATCACCTTTGTTTCATTTTCAGTCGTTTTCCTCCTTTGCGCGAAGAGGATCCACTATTTTTAGCCGTTTGAAAACTCCCGCCAGCACCTGAAATTTGCGACATTTTGAGCGCGGCCAAAAAGGTATTTGTCAATTGTGACGTCATTCGTGTGTTCGATCACAACAAAACCTGGCGGAGAAGGTGATGAACCCAGGGTTAAAATATGCGTCGCTTTCAAACACATTTAAACGAAAGAATCCTTCCAAAGTTGCCAAAACTTCACTGTAAAACAAGTGACACGCTCAGTTGTAAACACACTAACGACACCACTAGAACCCAGGTCCTTGTGTAATATGCCCAACTTGTGTCGCTTGTTAAAATATGTTCCCGCCACTTCAAGTGACTTATTTACTCATCAAAATAATTCTTAAAACACCTATTTTCAGATTATCAAAAAAAAAATGGTAGTGAAATTTCACTTCAATTTTTAAATTTTTTAACATGAGACAGAGACCAAGACTCCAAAACGACGTCATAAAAAATATCGAGACTCTTGAGATGTAGAAAACTGCTCAGAAAAAAAGACTGCAATACCTTAGAAATTTCACTAAAATTTTTCAATACCCATATTTTTTGAAAGACCATTTGCCACCCCTAGAATCTGATGGCGTACACAATATTCCTGACAGTGCAATTTTGACACCTAGCAAGTTACTCTACAATGTAGCTAGGAAGTGCAGAAGTCAAGGGCAGTCTTGGATGTTTGATGATAAAGTTCTGAGTCATTGTGGCAATAGATTTGTGTCATCAGTACCTTTTGTTTTCCCCCCTGTGTTCTTCCGCTAATCTCTGAAGCAACTGATCAGCAAAGCGATTGGCTTTAGTGGCCAGGCCTCTCTTCAGATCATCACAGTCCAACTGAACCATATCAAAGTGAGCTACAGTTGGCAATGAATTGATTTTGCGAGCAAGTGAACGGAACTTTTGGATTTCCTGCAATAAGAATGGCAAGAGGACTATTTTATTAACTACATGTAATTAAATACAAGTTTACAACAAATGTAAGTATCATATTAACCCATTCGCTCCTACACCGGCCAAAACCGGCCGTACAATACTCCACTGCTTTAAAAAATTGCAACTTTCTCAATCGCGCGAACATTGCCCTAACTAGCAGTTCTGAGCATTGACTAGAAAGTCCTCAAATTGAGATACCCAATAAACACAAAAAAGTCAGCGATTTTTGCAGAATATCAGCGTTTGAATTTGGACAATAACAAAAATGACCGTTTTTAACGTCATAGAAAAACAACAAAAATCACGTTTTTGCCTTTAGTTTTTTTTATTCAAATCATCATGGCAAACCCAAAAGTCAACATTCACAGCAAAATTCAGTCCTAGTCCTAGCTTAGCAGTGAATTTTTTTGCTCTTATTCGTTGCTCGGGCCGAGCTCTAGCCTCTCGTTCTAATGCATACTGACCTTGCCTCAATTTTCAATATCACCACCGCACTGCATGCTGGGAAATGGCCAAGAATTTTGACAGCGTTCGTTTCTTTCCGCACGCATTTCATATTTATACTAAGTCCACAGCCACTCCGACCCACCGCCGAAATTTCGCGCTTGTTGTGTTCTCCTGTGGTCGCAACTTCCAAAATATGCCGCGGTAGGTCGAGAAATTCATCCAGAGTCGAGTCCCAAAGCTGCTTCGTTTCCAGGCGGCCATTTTTCCAGTTCAACGAGCAACGAGCCAAATTCGTAAACGAAGTACAACAACTAACTCGCTTCATTGAGAAGTGGACTCTGAACTACCTCCAAGCTTAATGATGCTCACCAGGCAGCTACTAAAGATGAAAAATGGCTGTGAACTTACCAAAAATCGTAGATAATTCATATTGGACCCTTTATTGCAAATCAACGAAGCAAAATGAGATCGTCACAATGACGTTTCCAGTAAACTCGAGCCTTCAGTGTTTTAGAACAGCAGCACTTTCAATGGTAACTTCAAATATGGAGTCACGAAATCCTATGGGGCGTGTGAATGCAGAAAATCGCTCAAAAACGTAAAAATTCTCAGGAGTGAATGGGTTAAATAACTTGTCCGCAACAAGATTTATGTGTGCTTATTTTGACATTTAACAATAACAAACATAAAGTAAAATAGAACTGACCATATAATATAATTATTAACACTGGGTAAACATTTTACTAAAAAAAATTTCATTAAATTGGATGATGAAAATTTGATTTGGCTTTTTATGGAAAGTAACTTTATCATATAAAAATGAATTGACTGATGCAGATCATACAGAAGGCACAGAACACTTTTGGGGTTGCAGTACTTTTAACTTAAAATTTGAGGTTAAAAAAAATTGAAATTTCTTGCAAAAGCATTATCAATTTATCCTTAGGGAGAACATATTACTTTTTTTACCTGTGTATACTCATCAAAAGATCTCTCCTGAGAAATGAACTGTTTTACAAGTTCCGATGCCTCCCCAGAAACAAGAGCACTGTATTTGTCTGCAAATTTAACAATACATGGTTTAAAAATCACAAGAAAAAATAAAACAAACAATGAAAGACAGCTTTTACTGTTAGCCAAATGTAGTACTTAAAATTAACCGTCTTGCAACTTAAATATCACTCCTTGATCTACACAGTGTTGTGGTAACCCAGCTTTTACCCTACCAAAGTCACTCGCTAAAGATGTTTAAACCCTCTACGTGAGTTAAAAAACCGTGAACAGAAGATTATCCTACTGAGTGCTCTGATTGATTAAAGACCTGTTAAGGCTGATTAAGAAGGCACAACTTTGTCACATGAGAATGTTTGCAGTGCACTGCTTGCATCAGGTGAAAATTGTGTACAACTTGCATCATATACATGTAACATTGACCTTAATTTGTATGTGACTTTGATTGTCGTAGGGTTTTAAAGCATAATTCAAAATCATACAACTTTTTTCATGTTACATGCAACAGTTGTAAGCAAGATGTAGGCTGATTTAGATGATGCGATTCGTGTTGTACATGTATGTACACTGTATAGCATGAGCAGGTTGCATGCAACCATGTCTGTAGCAAAATGATTATTTTGAGTGTTCATTCCTTTTTCCTTGTTTCCATAAGTTATGGTAAAAGTTTTGGAAGGCCCCCTAACAACTGTGAAAACACCACTGGGCTGGGCTTTTCCACTTGTGTTACCATGTTGCTAGTGGATGACCTCATAAACAACACATTTCCAAGCTTTTAGCCAGCAGGGTGTCCAGGCATCCTGTAGAAGCGCACTTTTCAATTTCTAGCTAAAAGCCTGGACCTTTGTGATTTGAAAAATGTGGCCATAACTATAGAGCTGGTAGCTAACAAGAGCTTTCAATTACAGAGTTTTATTGAGAATTTCAGTAAACAGGATTTGTGATGGTGGTTGCTGAACATAGGTGGTCGCTTATGAGAGTGGTCAACGGTATTATGGAAACAGAAAATTGTTATTATATAAATAGTTATGACACTGTATGCTCTACTCACCAAAGGAGTGCATGTACTCAATAGGCTGTTGTAAGTTGGTTTTGACAGCATCTTTGAGGAATTTGATGCATTTTGCCAAAACATCCTTATCCACACCAGCATCCACATGTGTTACTGTGTTACCTCCACCCAACCATGACTAAGGAAACACAAATTACATATTTTATTTAACACATTAGTACAGTAAGGTAGAAGCTAGGAGACCAATGAAAGGATTATTTTTTTAAAAGAAAGTTAAGCATTATATATTTTTTTAATTTGTCTGCAGTTGACTTAATCTAATACATTAATTAATATGGGGTATTTTTTGATATTTAAGACCTGAGCTTGTTTCCACGATTTTATTTCAAGAAATTCCACATTATTCTTGGACATTCCAAAAAATTCCCAGTTATTCCCAGATATTCAAAGAAATTCCCAGTTATTCCCAGATATTCAAAGAAAATCCCAGTTATTCCCAGACATTCCAAGAAATTCCCAGATATTCCAAGCAATTCCCAGATATTCCAAGAAATTCCCAGTTATTCCAAGAAATTCCCAGTTATATACCAGATATTCCAAGAAATTCCCAGTTACACTGTATTCCCAGATATTCCAAAAAAAAAAACAGTACTGTTGTTTCCAGATATTCCAAGAAATTCCTAGTTATATGCCAGCTATTCCAGGAAATTCCCAATTACACTGTATTCCCAGATATTCCAAGAAATTCCCAGTTATTCCCAGAAATTCTCAGTTATTCCCAGACATTCTAAGAAATTCCCAGTTATATCCCAGATATTCCAAGAAATTCCCAATTACATTGTATTCCTAGATAATTATTCTAAGAAATTCTCAGGTATATCCCAGATATTCCAAGAATTCCCAGTTACACTGTATTCCCAGATATTCTAAGAAATTCCCAGTTATTCCCAGATATTCCAAGAAATTCCCAGTTATTCCCAGATATTCCAAGGAATTCCCAGTTATTTCCAGATATTCCAAGAAATTCCCAGTTACATGTATTCCCAGATATTCCAAGAAATTCCCAGTTATTACCAGATATTCCAAGGAATTCCCAGTTATTTCCAGATATTCCAAGAAATTACCAGTTATTCCCAGACATTCCCAGAAATTCCCAGTTATTCTTAGATATTCCAAGAAATTTCCGGTTACATCCCAGTTTTCCAAGAAATTCCCAGTAGGAGCTTATTAATAGGCTCCATTAGAGTGCAAGACAACAAAGGTAGAAAACAAAGAAAAAAAGCCACAGGTTTTTACACTGACAGAGGTAAAAAAAAATTCCAACGGTACTTTAAATGGCAATGAAAAAAAAAGAAACAAACATAATAAAAGATTTTAATAAACAAGACAATATAGTATACTTCAGTTTTTTTTAACAATATTGAGGTCAATGACAATGCTAGTTATTAAAATAAACAGGTCTTAATAATACAAATTCCTTGATAATAATAAGCTTACTATTATGCCTGAAAAGGTGATTTAATTATTGTCATTGCCCCAACTTTTTCCAACAAGCTCTTCAATTTCAATATCAGTTTTGAAAACTATGTACCTGTACAGTAGGGACATTCTGCATGGTATCAGAGACTGCAGATACAACATGGAGTACAGTTGCCTCAACATCGCCAAGAGCTGGATAAAACTGCATGTGGTCCTCATCATCTAGGATTAACTCCATCTTGAAGAGTGGAAGGCTATTTCTGTTCTCCTCATAAAACAGACTCTCCCATGCTGACAGTGTTCTGTTTATCAGGTCCTTTAACTAGAAATATTTAAAAAAATTGTACTTTTTATCAGTAGATCATAAACAAATTACAGTACCAAAATCAGATGTGTAACTCACTGATTTAAAAATTTAAGTCACTTCAAGAGTAGCAAAGTGACTTGAAATAAGTCGGAGATTGGAGATGAGGTTAAAAACAGCAACATAATTGAAAAACATAATCTATTATAACTTTTTAAAGACATCAATTTGTTTTGGTATGACTTATGACCCAGGAGTTGTGCTGCATTACTTTGTACATTGTTACACTTTAATGTGTTATGTACAAAACAATGCAGTACAGCTCTTACAAAACTAAATTAACATATGTCCAGAAGGTGACTAATATTCATTCAAGCTAGTGTTTTAATTATTAATTTAAGAAGGACTGTGTTACAATACCTGGTTTGAAACAAGAGTGGACACACTGTTATAAAACGAATCAACTTGTGCAGAACTTAAATGCTTTAACATGTTTTTGTCTATAAAAACATTCACCACCTCTGGAAACCAGCTACAATGGAAAAGGTAAATAAACATACTTTATTATTTTTCTAAATAAACTGACAACTTTATTAACTATAAAGGAAGAAATCACTAATGACAATATTGTCTCTCTTCCAGCTGATTACCAACAAGGGCAGTCTTTCTGATGTGGACCATTAATCTTATGGTCTCCCTGACTGACACATTACAAAGAGAATACACCTGTATCTGTGATATATTTGGTGTATTTGGGATATAATTCATGGCTATGAATGTTTACTTCCAAATAAAAAACTTGTCTTAAAAATTTATTTTCTATTACTTCACTACAATTTTCTGCCCTACCCCCTACCCCCTCTCCCCCCCCCCCCCCCCAACACCCCTCCCCCTCGGGCCCAATGATAATACATATAGTTTACATATATAGAGCAGTTTTCAATTGAGTGTCGAGAGTAAATTTGCAATTGCTTTGGTTTTGCATTGCTACGCTTTGGGATTGGCCAAAAATTCTTGCGCCACTTTCTTAACCAATCAGAAGTAAAACCAAAACCAATTGTGACATGTATTTTCTTCGAGCCCGATTGGTTCATTGGATTGTCTGCACCTGTTGTGATTGGCCAGGGTAATTACTTTGGTTTTGGTTTTACAACAATCATTTGAAAACCACTCTATAGGAATTTATTATCAGAATGCAGAGGTCCCCACAACATATCAATAAAGTGAGTTTTTTTTATTTAGCTTAAAGCAAATTAACCTACCTATGCATAAGCTTCTCTTCAGTCTTCTCGCAGTCCAGCGTCACATTATTTTTGAGGTGCTCACACTCAATGAAACCCTGAGCCCTGCACAAAACAACAATGAAACAAACAAGCAGTCTTTAATTAGGCTTAATATCATGCTTAACTGTACAATATATGTTTTAGATTATATCACTGATGACGCTTGCAAATAGAAACAAATAGTGTACCTCAGATTTGACTGATCTGTTATGAGCATCGTTGAATAATTTCTGCTTTGACAAATTCCCAAGATTGTCTGCATTGAAGGATGCAGGATGTGAAGGTTTTGTCTAATGGACTCCCTTGCTGCATTGAAACTTTCTCTCCAAGGACTAGAATAATCAATGCCACTAAAGCAAAAAGAGACCAGGAATATTAGCATAGTACATTATCATTATTCTTATCAAACCTACCTTTTAAGATTGGTGGCAGGGAAGTGTAACCCTCAGTTGCACTTTACCACACAGCAAGGCTTAGCCCTTGGAGACAGGTCTGGAAAAATATGCATTCCAGGGTGGGTATAATCTCTGTTTCCACCTTACACTGTATCTGTACTCCTCCAGGTAGGACACCCCCTCCTGGTTCCCTTAGTCGCCTGTGACTATGGGATATGGGCCACACCCACTGGAGACAGGTCTGGACTATTCAGTACCCCCTGATCTGTTCTCCCCCGTTCCCCTGCATCCCTGGTTATAGCCACACTTCCCTACAGTACCTCCCAAATTTTGTCCATTATCTGTTGGTTGTGTTACTTTTTTTAACACAGGATGTTACAATGTAAGGTACTAAGTTGGAAAATGGCACTTAACCTGAAAAAAATTTATTAACCTAATAATAACTGAGATAACTGAAATGAGTCAAGTAAGTCATAGTTATGGTGCAAGTGCCATGTGGTATTAAAGAGTGGGATGAATACTTGAAAAATGAAAAGAAGTTCTTATTTCCTCTATTATGTGAATATACTGAATAATTTACAACATACACTATGTCATCTGGCAAATCCTCATCTTCTTCAACTCCTTTTACTTTGGGCTTTACAAGAATATGTTGCACTGCAAGTAAGAAAGGAAAATTATAAATTTACAAGCAAATTCAATGGAAAAAACCAAAGGCATATACTTTTTTTTTATTGATAAGTTTATCATGTATACAGTATGTTGTACAATGTAGTTCATTTTTATCCTTGGTTCAAATTATATTTTCCTTTGGTTTTGGCTATGGTAATGTATGATAATGAGTTTTAAACAAAGGAAAATAAAATTTGAACCAAGGATAAAAATGAACTACATGTACAACATATATACAGTGTACAACAGCATAAAAAACAAAATATACAGCAGTATGATAAATATTATAACAAAAATAAAGCGATTGAAAATTACAGTACCGTCAATACAATAATATACTACATCCGAATTAGTAATACAAAACTACAAAAGCCGTGTAAAAAAAAACACAAAATGCACGTTTGCTAGATTAATTAAAGAGTCACAAAACATATCAGAAATGCACAGGGATGTCCACTTATGAGGGACAGGCAAAGGGGGTACCAATCACACATCACGCTGAATTTTTAGATTAAATTGTAACACATCACGGAGAATAATTTTAACTAATCGAATGCATCGCGTTAAAAGGAGTAAGTGTGCTAAACTACATGTAAGACAACTAAAATGGTAATTTAGATTTCAATCTATTGGATGCATTAAATTGTAAAAACTATGTTGTATCCAAACGTTTTTGAGAAAATTAATTTCTTCTTGTGGGTCCTTGTGCAGTGGCTCACTGCTAATGCTGCTATCATCTCGGGCCACGTGAAATGATACCAGAACTCTAACGTCTCTTGAAACTAGGCTTATTGTTTTGGTTCATATTCTTTCGACTGTTTCATGCAATGAACGTTAGGCACTACAACGATAATCCACAACTTCTGAGACTTCTAATGCCGGATCTACACTGCACATGTACATGTATCACGTGGTCGGCAAAACTGTCAAAAAATAAACAAGGGTAGACTGCTAGCTGTCCCTCTCAGTCAATGGCGTTCTAAAGTGCGACGTCACAAAACTTAAATTTGTGAAATTATGGGATTTGATTATAATTAGATATTCAGAAAGGGCATTTTTTGCCTTGGTTCATTACGTAATGAACCAAGACAAAAATTGGAAGGGTTTGTATGGAGTCATCAGAGCATAACGGTGCCAATATCTCACCCCCAAATTGCAATAAGATGCTGATTTTTGGCAAGCGGGCATTTTTCGTCATGCCCTTTCCGAATAGCTTATTAAATCCCATAATTTCAGAAATTTAGTTTTTGTGACGTCATCACTTTAGAACTCTATTGAACGAGCGAGCTAATCACAAAAACAAGCTCGGCAAGACTGGAGCGAGCAAACTCCCTTGCTTGTCTCTCAGTCGATCACCAATCGCATATTTGCTCTCCCACTTGACTGTCCAGAGAGAAATTGCTAGCAATCTAAAACAAGAGCATACCACTGTCATTGTTCAAATTTTAACTTCATTAACTTATGTCATTTTTGTGGTAACTCATGTTTCAAAGGCTGCCAGCATTTCATTTCTGTACCTTTGCAGTGACAGTGACAGGATAAGAATGGCATTCTACTGTATATACACAGGAAAAATCGGCCTTCAAAAAGTTAATGGAAATCCAAGCAGGAGGGAGTCTCTGGGTTAAAAATCAAAGAGCGAGGGTGGGTCTAGCTGGCCGGGAAATCCGGAAGGGGGAGGGGTAAAAAAAATCTTCATCTGTTGTAGGGAATTTTTTTCTGGAATAACCCATTTTACACAGGTTGCATGCGATTTAGTAACACAGGAATACTAATTCTTTATATTGATTATCAATTTTCTTTTTACAGCAGTAACCACATGCAGTCCTTGACTGCCTATTTTTAATTATGTGGGAGTCCCTACCCCCCAGGGTCCACTCACCTATAGCCTTTCTGATGCTAGCCTCATACTGCACTTTGACTTCATCATACAACTCCTTGATATGTGACTGTAACTGTGGAGATGATACCAGTCTTGATGGGATCATAGTCAAAATGGTGTCCCACCAGTCATCAGCCATGGGTGTGACAGGGCCTTCTTGGACACACTTCTTCATAAACTGATAATTTAACTGTAAAAACAGAGATATATTATAAGGGTCAAAGTTATTGACAAAGTTGTTGTACATGTTTGACAATTAAATACTCCACTCACTGTTTAGGATAGACTACGAGCAGTCTCTCTTTCCCAGCTTAGTCCGTCGTGCGAGAAACGAAAAAACATTAGCGAGCGGATAATGGCCACGCGAAACTGGGTATGAGGCAGGCGCGCGGGAAAAGAGAGACTA
This sequence comes from Dendrophyllia cribrosa, assembly GCA_024195265.1. NCBI lineage: Eukaryota > Metazoa > Cnidaria > Anthozoa > Scleractinia > Dendrophylliidae > Dendrophyllia > Dendrophyllia cribrosa. Next base: position 36,084,875 of record JAJLRJ010000005.1, on the reverse strand, counting down.
CAGACTAAGCCCAGGCGAATGCACGTTCACGGTCGAGTGATTTTTCGGTATCAGATTAACTTCTCTTGACATCCTGTCAATCTACATGTCATCGCAACGCGGGAGATCTAACCCGTGTCTGTAGATGTAACTTCAAAAGTTATTACGGGGACTTCAGTCGAAACCGGGTTTCAACTGAGAATATTTTCGAAATTCCAAAACGAGCAGGAGTAGAAAAATGTCAGCTCGTCGATTTGGTTGTTGAACTTGGTTTCTCGTGCGAAAAACCGAGTCTTCTTCGAATCGTGTCTGTGCGAAATGTGCAACTAAAATTCGTAACGCCGCCGAATTGATGAGTTTTTGAGGTCTGGACTTGTAGCGCAAGATTTCACGAACTCGCTACAGATTTCAGCGGAGCCAACAGCTCGACGTTCCATATCGTATGGTTCACGAGAAAGTCGACAGGAAATGGTGGAAATTGGCAACCTGATGACCATTGAAAACGTTGAGAAACCACAAATGAAAGTTGTTCTGCCGACTGGTGAAAACACTTTCTCCTTTCGTTCCATGCCAGATGCCGCAACGGCTAATATGGTCAAGAACATTATGAACAAAAATTGGAAGCCGGTAGCGAATGCTATTTTCGCGCGTGAAGAGCTGAGAGAAGAACTCTTGTTGTCACTGCAATTACTCGTCAGCGAAATGCCCGAATGTCTGCTCACGCCAAACGAGTTTCAACCGTTCTTGTACATAGTGGCGCGAAGGAAGACGACTTTACCAGACTGAATCAACTTGGCATTGATCTCGAGTGTTGACAACTCATCACCGCAGCGTTACCGCTTGTTGACAGATCTTCAATCAAGAGCCAATCAGATTTTTGAGTTGTGAGGGCAACTAATAATTCAAACGCCTAGGCTTAGTCTGTAGTCTCTCTTTTCCCGCGTGCCTGTCTCGCCCCCAGTTTCGCACGGCCATTATCCGCTCGCTAATGTTTTTTCGTTTCTGGCTCGACGGACTAAGCTGGGAAAGAGAGACTGCTCGTAGTCTATGTTTAGGAAAAATGGCGACACATAAATAGTTACAAAATTATGGCATACAATAATTGTATGTCATAATTTTCTAACCGTTTATGTGTAACTGTTTATTAATGTAAAAAGTAAAATTGAATGCCTTTTCTTAAGTCTATATTAAGCTTATTTGTGCAAAATAAAATACAGTTCTGACCGGACAACTGATCTTTTCAAGGTACCAGACTTCCTCATTTTTTCTTAGGGTGATACAACTACATGTACTGTCAAAATAGCAGGAAGGAAAAAAGCTTGCTTTACACAATGTATGTGATGAAATAGGGTGCCCTGTATGAAATTAATTATAAACAGAGATGAATCCAATTTCATGTATCTATAGTGGAGCATATTCTTAGTTTTTATACTACATACATGTACATTGTACTTACTGTACTTGCTGATGTTTAAAAGGAATTACTCGATACAAAAGTTTTATCATGGAGGGCAGTAGGGATCGAACACTGTACGTCATGTACATTAATTACATTCTGTCAATAAAAACACCAGCAGATACATGTAGCATATGAACTTACTCTGATTCTCCTCTCAGTGCTCATCATCTGTAACAAAAATAACATTTATTTATTAGAACACCTTAAATAAAGTAGATAATGATGTTACCGGTAATACATGATCTATATCTCCTGCCCAAGGAGAGAGCGACTCCATACAAGTACACTGTATATAAAGCTATATAAAGTAGGTATATGCCGCCCCATCGTTTGGGCTGAAAGTGGGTATCGATTTGGATAATTTTGTTAAAAAATTGGGCATTAGTTTTTGAAGGGAACCACAAGAGAGTAAAAATATAATTATATTTCTCTCTTTTACCTTAAAACAAAAAGAGAGAGAAAGAGAAGCAACCAAAAAATATTTACTGCTTCAGATTCGGAAACGAGGTCTGAAAACAGGTATGCAATAACAACAACAAAGCTTTATTGTACCCAGAGATGTTTAAATAAATAAATTACAAGGATTAATTAAATATAAAATAATACAATAATTAAAGGGTACCAGCAGTGCCCTGGTATGAAACATAGCATATTAAAAAGGGTCAGGATTTAGAGAACCAGGTGACACACCCACACTAAAAAATTTGAGGAGTACTCCCCAGGGATGTGTATATGTTGTGGTGCAATTTTATCCTAGGTGCAAATTTTTTCCCCTTTGTTTTTGGCTATAGTAATGTGTGATAATGAGTTTTAAACAAAGGAAAAAAAATTGCACCAATTAAGGATAAAACTGTACCACAACATTAATTATGTACATTGTACATGTTATCATACAAGTCGCGACGTACATTTAAGCCCCTTATGTACAGTAGATAATTATTAAGACTCATGAACCACTTGTGAACTATACAAGTCATGTAATAATTTTTTATGGTTAAAAAGTGATTCATGAGTCTTAATTATCATTATTTGCTACAAAAGGATAATTACATGTATGGTATATTCATTTAAAAACTGCCATACATGTGTTCCAGTATACATGTACAGCTTCTTAAGGGAAATTTGTACTGGTAACCAAGGGCATTGTCTCAAAACCAAAGGACAAAGAAAAAAATGTGCAACTCTCTGGAAAATGTCAACTCCCCCTCCATCCAAGGAAGGTCATTCCAAGGGGGATGGGGGTAAGTCTTAAAAGCCAAATGAAAGATTTACAATGTACATGTGACAGGAAAAAGAGGGTGGAGGGATTACATGTAAACCAGGGGTGCTTACCATTTACATGGAAAAACCAGAAATTCTGGTTGGGAAATCAAATGGTACGTATCATTCCATTCGGAAAGTTTGAGAAATTATGGGCTGCTGGTTCTGGTGATACATTTTTTCCAAACATTTTAATCTTTCCAGCTGATGTGAGTTGTATTTTTACTTTTCCCTTCTTCCACAAGGTCAAGTTAAGTCATTTAATGTTTATGCATGAAATTTCCAACCGGATGGATCCTGTAAATGGTAAGCACCCCTGTAAACCTTTTATTGGGGGGAGTATGGATATTTTCTGAAAAACTATTGTGATGAGTTGTGATGAGCAAATTAAGGGCATGTTATACCTGTGATGGCACTTCTGGTTCACCAGCTGATATTGGTCTTCTCTTTAGGCTTTCCTCTGTATCTTCTTGAGCCTGGGCTGCCTTATCATACCTAATCATATCAATAACAAAATTATTATCAATTGTAATTGGTGCATGGTTACATGGGTGTCCAATAACAGCTGTCCGCTTTTTGGGGCAAGACATTTATTAAGCCCCCCTCCCCCTCCCTTTCCCTTCACAACCAAAACAATAAATGACAGAAATATATAAATGTATATCACAGGTACATTTCTAACATATCAATCTGGGTACATATTCACATACAGTACTTGAATTTAATGAAAGCTTTTAGGGAAATTTTACCGGTACTACAGGTACCAAAAAATAACCATAATTCCAATCATGAAAGAATACATGTAACACCTCATGATCTATCAAAGTGTGGTTTATGGACATTTATCCACATGCAGAAAGTTTGGATGACATTGCGTGTCGCTAAATTATAATAAGCACCCCTTCCTTTTGAGCCTCCAATCTCTATATACATGTAGCCTCCACCTTAAATGTGCTTGAAATACAAGTGTCCCAGGGAACTAAATAGAGGATATGGTATACATTAGGACTAGGCATGCACCCCTCTCCATCAGTGCTCACAATATTTTTTTCTTTATGTGCCATCTCCCCTTTAAGTAATTGCTCCCTACTACATAATGTGCCTGAATATCTGGAACAGGCTTAGGCCTATTAAAACTATTCTTGAGTCACCAGTTACTCACAGTTTGCTGGTCAAAAGCCCTTGCATGTGTTCACTTCTTCTGTGTGTTCTGAGGTAACTTTTGTCAAACTTTGAGCTGGGTGATGTAGGAGATGTGATAGGTGGAAGGCGAGGCAGTTTGCCTGCTGAGTTTGTAAGGCGGGTCTGTTCATTTTTAATGGACATCTGAAATGGCAAACAAAATTAATGAGGTGATTAAAAGAAAAATCTTGTCTCTTCTCTCCCTCTTATAGCCAAGATAAATCAGGATTGATGTCTTTCTAGGCTCACTGGAACACAAATTTAAAATGGCAGACTAAAAAAAACACTACTTTTCTGTAAGCTCAATATTTTTTCCTTTTAGAAGCCCAAACTTTATTTCAGTGGCCCAGATACATGTACATGTACATGTACGTAATATCTGTTACAGGTAAAATCTCTTTTCAGGTTGAATCAGTATTCAATAATTATAGGTTATGGTGGCTCCATATAGTTTTTTGGGGCACGAGGCATGGGCACGAAAATGGCGCGAGCGCACCTTTGTTTATTTTGATGACGTCATGAAAATAAAGAGGTTTTAACGGTAGCTAAAACGTTTATTGCGAACATTCCACACAGTACATTTTTATAAAAATTGACAAATTGGTAGGATTATCTTGGTTCACAATCACAAAAAAATGACAACAATTTTTGTATAATTATACACAAACCCAATAAACGTAAAAAAATGAAAATTATTTTCCGATTTTTTTATGGCTTTGTCAGATTAGACTTACTGAATATTTCTTCTGTTTCAACAAAAATCGTGAAAATTTACCGTGTAAAAACCGAGAAAATCCATTGAGAGGTTTGCTAGCCTTGAACAACAAGCCCAACAACTCAATCATTGGTTGCCATGGTCACGAGACAAGACTGCCAAATTAAACTTCTCCGTAAACAAGAAAGCCTGAGCTACAGTGTACAATGTATATGTTGTGGTTCAAATTTTTCTTTGGTTCAATTTTTTTAAACCAGTTTGATTTTTGTTTTCCTTTGTCTCAGAATATGATAATGAATCTGAGACAAAGGAAAACAAAAATCAAACTGGTTTGAAAATTTTCAAACCAAAGAAAAAATTGAACCAGAACATATATGTACGTGTATGTGTATATTATGCCTAGTATCACAAAACAAAACTCTTGAAAGACATGAATAAGATTGTGTATATTTTATTTGGAAGACTGGCCAATAACATTACTATAAAATTATGGAGCTACCTTAATAAATATGTACCCTAATCCTAGCACAAAGCTAACCATCACTCCTAGCACAAACATACCATGTAGCGAGTGGAGTGGTGCATCAGGTTTGCTTTGCATTAGAGTTAGCTACATGTACATGTAAGGTTAGCTTTGTACTGGGGTTAGGGCCCGGGAGGGGGAGGGGGGATACTCCCTATAATGGGCTATACGGGGATGCTCCGCCCGAAAGGGGTAACTTTTTTAGGTTGGAGGCATATGTGCGCACACATGGCTGAATTAAAGCCCTTTGTAACTTGCATATAAATGCATCTACATGTACATGTACTTGTGAGTCTGTGTTGTCACCCAATGCAAGTTTATCCATAAGTTGGTACAGTAAAGTTCCAGCAAACAGACAAAATGCACTACCATCTACATGTAATAAGCTAAGATCAACCTTAGTTTAGCCTAAGCTTCAAAGTACTGCACTAGTGCAAAAAAAAGTTTTACCACTGCACGCAAATTTTCAAGGAAGCATTGCTAAAATGAACACAGTTTTGTTTAGCTTTCTACTTGTTCTTTGATGAAACTGGCCGGAGTATTTTGCAGAACGCTGAACACAGAATCCATACAAGTCTTAAGCTTATACAGTTGAACCTCTCCTTATAGACACCGCCATAATATGGACACCTCCATATTAAACATCATTGGACACCTCCATTAGTATACAGACACCTCTCCAGGGATGTAAATAATAGGCGGAAGGCGGAAAAAATAACCACCTGAAGACTGAGTTTTCTTGATTTTTTTCCGCCTGGAAAACTGTGTCTGCTTAACTCTTTCTCTTTTTTTACCAAAATTTTCCACCTGTGATGAAGAAAAGTCCAACTGTTGGATATCTTAGCTACAGTGTAACATCACTGCTCTATAGCATCTCTAAATATTACAGACAGTTCACATGGTCCCGAAGATACCAAAATTTATACAATCTCTGCCTCTGTAATACGGACACCTCTATAATGCGGACACTTGGGTCTGTATTTTTGGTGTCCGTATTAAGAAGGTTCCACTGAAATTATCAAGAGTCTGCCATAACACTGCATAACAATAATTCAAGGCTACGGTAACTGTCTGTAGAATTAGTGCTTAACCCTAAACAATGTAGAGGAGCACTTTAATAGGTGCAAATACTATCGATCAGTGCGTTACCCTAAATACTGTAGATGAGTGTTTCACCCTAAATACTGTATTCTGCGTTCGTCGTTCTGCAAAATACCCCTTTCGTGAAACTGGGACGAAGTTAACTTATTTAAGCTTACAACTTTACAAAATAAGTGGCGTACAACATTCTTTTTATAGATTAAACATACCTTCGATTGCCCTTTATAGGAAGAAACTTCTCTTTGAGACTTGCTCCAGTAGAGAAAAATGATCAATTAAACAAGAATGTATTTCTTTTCTACATTTTTCGATGCATAAAAACTTATTCGTTTATCAATATGGCCGCCTTCAAGGGCTTCTTTGTTGCTATAGTGACGTCAACTTACGATCACAGCCGAAAAATACCGACGGCCAGCCGACGGTCAGCGAATGATCAGCGACCTGATTTGCATATACGATGCCATACATGAAAGACAACAAGTGGTAAAACCAGGCTTTAATGGTCTGGATTTTCATATGGTTTTATCAAAATATCTAACAAAAGCTTCAAACAAACAATGTGTTACTGTTAGCTAGCTGGCTAAGATAAGAAATCGAGCCTTGAATGCTATTTTCGGAGAGATCAGTCTACAGTTAAAACAGATCATTCCAAAGTCATAAAAAGTTAGTTCTTCAACTCTTCCCCAGGCTCCTGGGGAGGAATTTAAGGCAATAAAAAGCGCAACCCAATAAATGTTTCTAAGTTGCTAAATATTCAACATACCAACATAAATGAGGTACCAAATTAAAGTTTAAACGTTTCTGTTTAATAATACATAATTTTATACAAATAACTGTAATTTGCAACGGACCACCGTAACGAAATAGAAGCACCGGATCCTGTGCTAAAGGATCTAATCAGCTATAAAATAATGAAACGATTTGATAACAAGCAAGGCTGATAAATGGTACGGAAACGACTATATTTGTAAAATATCCAATATTTCGAAAGGCACAGCCTTTCTTTTTCAGGGTCTTACAGATAATGACTCGTAAGGCAAAAAAACGTTACAATTTTAAATTTGAAATGGGGTGGGGGATAAAATATGATAGCGACGGCTAGGCGGTGTGAAGAAGATATTTGTAACGTATTTTTTTGCCCGAGACGGTCTTCCAGGAAAACACATGATCCCAATGCGTTGTCTCCAGGATGTAATCTCAATTCCCATCTTCTTTTCGGATCAAATCGTTTCATTATTTTATAGCTGATTAGATCCTTTACCACAGGATCCGGTGCTTCTATTTCGTTACGGTGGTCCTTTGAAAATTACAGTTACTTGTTTACAGTTTAATTACGACCACGATCCTCGTTAAACTCTGACGGAGCGATCCGAATAGAAGATGGGAATTCATTCTTATCATTTTGTTTCCTTTTTCTTCGCATTGCCGTTGGGATTAGTTTGCAGTCTATTTTAATGTTTCTGATATTTAAAATGACAGGTCGATGGAAACAAGGTTTTTGTGGTCCATTGCGTTACTTATGTAGGGCTAGCCTTGCTGCAACCGATCTCCAATATTCGAGTATCGACTAGATTCCAGTTCTATTCGAGACTGACCCCTGCCCCACTCCTTACCCCCACCCTTTAGGCTAATTCCTTACCATCATAGGAGACCCGGGGACATTTTGTCGGACGAAGTTTACCGAGAGCGCCGATGTTTGCCGGGTCTTTACTTCGTTCCGCTCCGACAAACTGCCCCTGGGTCTCCGAGGATGTCACTGGCCCCAAAATGCAAAGCCAGGGGTCAATTTAATAAAACTTTTACAAGTGTAATTTACAAGCGTAGCCATTGTTTCAGAGGTTGAAAACAATAGCTACACGTGTAAATTACAAGTGTAAAAGTTTTATTAAATCGACCCCTGGCTTGTCACCTACGAGAGGTCTGACAATAAGCGGGGGGGTGGGGGAGGGGGGATGTACTACTGATAATGGCCGAAGTCATTGATTTGTGCATTGAGTACTAATAAACGACAACTCGTAAAAAAAAAACTTTATTCAGTGTAGTATAAATTTTTTCAAAATAATATTCGTGTTTTATACTAATAAACGAAATCTCGTGACTAACCGGCCGGTTTTTCAGTATAAATGCTTCAATGTTGACTGACTAATAAACAAAATCACGTGAATAACTTGCCGACTTTTTCACTGAATAAAGTTTTTCACGAGTTTTCTTCTATGATTAACTATATGTATTAACTCTGGCATAACCTATAGGGGGGGGGGGGGGTTGTCTCTTCAGTGCGAATTTACTCACTTCAGAACCCTAGAAGGGTTTTCTACAAAGTGTTTGCGTTAGAAAGAGCGTCTGTGCGGATTTTTAATATGATTTTGAAATGTTTTACTGCGGCGCACGTGAAAGACAACATAAACTAAAATGTTACGCAATATCATTAAGATTTCATTCATCAATGAGGTGAGCAAATTTGAAACCATATATACGTAATAACTAAATAACAAACAATTTTTATTAACTACCATATATAAATTATGCTACTTCATATAGCTAGCTGAACAATATCAGAAAGTGAAAGATTACTTTTGTGTTACCCTCGAGCTCAGAATTCAAACATAGGAAGCAAAATAATGACAGAAATGAAAAAAAAAAAAAACAAGATTTGTAACTTAGTTTCCTATCAATTGCGGTTTTCTTCTCACTGCTACCGAGTGTGATAAAGGCCTGATACAGCTAAAATATGGAAAATAACACTATTTTAACATCTCTGTCAGCGCTTTTCTTGTATTGCTACAGAATTCATGTGAAATAAAGTGAAATCACTCGGTTTGAATAGTGAAACTGCATGATGCAACAAAAATGTTATTTTATTTACCAATTAAGTCTCTACTCTTAACAGAGTATTGCAGACTGCTTTAAATAATAAAATTACAATAATAAATAAAACAAAAACACGAAATTGCTGATCAATATGTAAGGTTACACTTTTTACCTTCCAACAGCTCAAGCGTCATACATGTATTACATCAAAGACAACAAGTATATAATCTTTTAACAAGTGAACGATTTTCGTTCATGGACGGTATTTTCAGCGAGGAATTCAAACTATTTATTACAGACATAAGCATAGAAGAATTATATCAACCCTTTCACTCCCACTTCCAATAAATATTCTAAATTCCATGTTTTAAATTATGAAAAATAAATGGTACCATAAATATTGCGAAAGAGGTTTCATTTGAATGGACACACTACATTATTTCGTCAGAAAGAAAGGATAGGTTAACGGTGCGTTTTTTTGGAACATATTCTTGCCATTCCAGAAACAGAATACCTCTAATTATTGCACCTCTTCCTCTCGTAAAATATGAAAAGAAGTCACTTCTTTGACTATGTGTACCGGGGAAAAATTTTGGCTTGTGAGAATGCCCAGAATATGTCCCAAAAAAACGCGCTCTAAGAATACGTGGTTTGAATATGAGAGTGAAAGGGTTAAAAAGATTTAAAGTAAAACAAAGAAAACTATAATAAAACGTTTCGGTTTACAAATACTTTTATAATTTTCCCACAAAGCCAGCCAAGCAAAATGTTTTTCCTTTTTCCTTTCTTTGTTTTCTTCTGTTCTTCTTCACTATTTACAATGTCATTTTCTTCTGCAACATCCAGAACAACTTTCTCTTTACCGTCTTTCAGTTCTTCGTCCTTTCTGACAGCTTTCGTCTCTTCCTTTATCTCTTCGTCACCGTTTGCACAGCCTTCATCTTTATTTTTCACTTGCTCTTCTTTGTTCTCTATCTCTTTATCTTTATCGTCATAGCTTTTGTCACTATCACCATCGCCTTCAACGTTCCCATAATATTCATCACCGGCTTCATCGTCATCGTCATCACTTTCCTCAGTAACTTTATTCCCACCTTCATTCTCATTTTCGCCGACATCGTCTTTATCGCCATTATTATCGTCCGCATCATCGTCTTCTTTGACATCCTTCTCGTCCTCATCTTTATCATCATCGTCATTATCATCATCATCGCCATCGTTAAATAATTTCCTTAAATCAAAACGATCATCATTGTCATCGCTAACTAACTTTTCATCCCCATTGTCTATCTCGTCGTTATCATCATCCTTATCATCGTCTTCTTTGACATCATTCTCGTCCTCCTCCTCATCATCTTCAACATCATCGTCGTCATCATCAGCGTCATCATCAGCATCATATTGTTCTTCCTTAAAATACCTCGTTAAAAGCTTCTTTAAATCAAAATGATCATCGTCGTCATCATCATCATCGTAATCATTATCATTATCATCATTATCATCATGATCATCGCCATTATCGTAATGATGATAATTAATAAAACTCGTTAAAAACTTTCTTAAATCAAAATGATCATGATCGTCATCGTTAACTACCTTTCCATCTACATTGTCTTCCTCACCATCATCCTTCTCCTCGACATCTTTATCTCTTGCATCCTCTTTGCCTCCATTCGTTTTTTCGTTGTTATTCTCGTTTTCTAACGCTGCGCTATCCTCCTCGTCTGTTTTCAACCGCATTCTCTTGCATTCTACAACTTCCTCTCCATTTTTCTCATTATACCTTGACGCTGTCTCCCTCTTTCGTTTTCTCAACTGTATTCTTTGGATCTCAAGGTCTCGGCCTCCCTCTATTGCAAGTGTACTTCGAGGGATTAGTCCGGCGATTTTATACATTTTAACTTGAAATGCCGCTCCTCGTTGTGCAATAAACATTATCCTTGTTAGCCGAACTCCAACTCTAGTTTCTTCTCTTATTTTTTCAATTTTTATGAACTTCACTTCTGGGTGATGAACCATGTGATTATAAGAAATCGTCTCAACATATCTTTGATTCTCCGTCTCGATACAGTTTGTCACTTCTTGCGTGAACCACTGCGGATCGTACACGTTAGCCATTGCTTAAAGTCTTTGCTAACAGAATGATACTTCTGAAGCTTGGTTACCATTGTTTCATAATACATTCGAATTTCGTCATTAACTGGCGCGCGCGAGGTGTGCGCGCGCACATTAAAGGCGAAGTGCTGTGAGGAAAATTAGTTCAGCAGCTTGTCGCGCTACCATGTTGATTTTCAACTGCTGTTTTCCAAAGGAATGCTTTGCCATCTATAAGACAATATTGTGCAGTGGTGTAATATGTTATTTTATTTGATTTGATTGTTGTAGGTAATATAATGTAATCTATTTACTTTTTTTCCCGCTTTGACCGCTTCTTAATATCCTGTATAGTCTTTCGACTGCTAGGATTATTAAATATGTATGTATTATTATTATAGGAAATTAACGCTTGTGTTGTTGTTCACGTATTTGAAATTAGTAATCTATTTCATAACACTCTTATTCATGCTCAGTTGAAATAAGATATGAGAATAATATTGCTCAGCGCTCTAAGCCAAGCTGGAACAGCTTGTCTCAGGGTAGCAGTGTTTTATGACCCACGCGAATTTTCGGTCAGGGTGGGTGGGTGGGTGGGTGGGTGGGCCGATCCTCCCTTCACTGCTCCGCTGGCTGACAACTAAGCACGAAAGTAGTGTTGTTCTGCTTGAACTCAGTATTTATAGTCTTACAACACCCTTGTGCACATGCCTGCATGCACTGAGTCGCCAGGAATGTGTTATTCTTACTTACAACAAACCTCAATTCCATAAATCAAATACCCCAACCCTTACAATCTCCCAAACCTACCCCAAACTATATAAAAAGCGAATAGGTTGCATCCGTGGCTACTGAAACTTGAATATGACGTTCATCGCGCCACGGTATTGGGTTATTCCAATGTTCAAGAAACAACCAGTAGGAGATCTCTTCTCGCAGGGCGACACGCAACAGAATCGACTTCTGAGAACGTAAGCTTTTCGAGATGGCTGCATTCATTTCTCCTGTAAACAACTTTGCCGCTGGTACCGCTCTAGAGAAGGAGACACATTTCCCTGCAAGGCGTTGTAAGGTTTTAACGGAGACATAGGAGGACTCAAGTGTCTCTCGGACAGGTGCAATGAATTTGCATCTCTTCTGTGGAATTAAATGAAAAACTTCTCTTGGTGAGTCCGCCAAGAAACCAAGGTATGGAACAATTTTCACTGGGATCAAAATAGATTTTGACAAACCAAGAGAATAGCCCAGTCTCACCAAGTAGTAGGTTACCAACAAAATTGCAGATTTGGCGGCTGCAAAATTGCGTTCATCGGCCGTGCTCAAGGTACCACATTCTTCTTCATCCAACGAGACCTGAAGCTGGCCATTGTGTCGATCGTCAAAACAAAAGAGACATGGGATACCAATTGGACGGAAAAAAACAGTCGCCAGACGGCCTGTCGTATAATAAATAAATGGGGAGATCTTCCAACCAAAGGGCAAAGTATTATACGTAAAAAACCAGCCACCCCTTTGGATTCCAAAGAAAGTTCGGCTACTCTCCGTTAGAATAATGTGATCGTACCCGGACTTATCATCTAACACAGTCTGAAATAAGTCCTTCGTAACATAACGGGGCAAATCATTTGGAGTATCCAGGGAGAAAGGTTTATCTTTTATCCAGAGATTTTAAAAAAGACGTGCATCATGACAGAGGCGATGCTTTGATGGCTCTACGGTCAATGGTAATACAATATGAAGCGGTTCCATCTCCCCAACTCTCCCTAACAAGGAAATTGCCCCAGTCACCAGATGATAAATCATTGTTTTTTGCACAAAACTGACAAAACGCTTGCATGACATGTTATTTCTGAACATTCTTTTGGGTGGGCGGTCAGAATCGTAGTGCTCGCCTTTGAATGAACCGGTAAAATGTTGGAAATATGGGAAAATGGGAACTTTATCTCTGATCCAACCCAAACATCAGCATCAGTCGCCACAGGGCACCGTTCCGCAATTTTTTCCCAACATGATTGGGATCTCGAAAGACTCACTCTTGGACGTCTCCAATTATCTCGCCCCGCTCCACCCGTGTAACCTTATGTTCCAACCCGCGTGCTGTCATCTCGTTGCCGACTGTTATGGGGTTCCCCATGCGGGATCCACCCATTGTATAGCATTCGTACAAATTGTCCACGAGTAATAGCTTTATCGAACTCTTTATCAAGCTCCCAAGCCCATGATATAATTCCAAAAAGAGTCATCAAAATACAAAAGGTATTACTCACAAGGGAGAAGCCCCGAAATAGTCAGCAGAGAGACGACAGCACCGACCCAGTAATCCTGGTAGGGTAACTAGAGACCCTGTTTTCAAAGCCATCAAAACTCTGAGACCATCGAGCTAATTATTAAAGGAAAAGAACATCACTCGCACAAAACACATTAAATTCAAGATGCGTTTATTAACATAATTAGACAGCATACAGAAAACTATTTCAGTAATACTTCGACTATGGCAAAGTCCACTTGTTACTTTTTGGTTGGCTGAGATGCCCAATTTTTTCCCTCCATAGCCAGATCTCTTTTCCTGATATTACAATTTATTTTAAAGTGGCCCTGTTTACCACAATAAAAACAACCTGCGAGCCGCCCCGGGTTTCTCGGGAAATCCCGGGGATTACGCCCCGGATTTCCCCTATAATAAGGGGACATAGCAGCCCCGTCACGGCTCTTCTGGCGATAATGCTTTTCCACCTTTGCTACACAATCAAAATATTTTCCTGTGATCCTTCTCGCCCAAAAGGCGAAGGACGAGGCCTTTAAGTAACAATGCGTGAGTAGGCAATGCTCTATTGTTCCGCGGCATTTCGCTTTCCCCACATAAGATCGTTTAGGTTTTTTTACTGAGAATGCATCAACCTATGGACGTGTTTTTGAAATAAAATGAACTGGAACTTTATTTTAAAGTGATGTTTCTTTTGTGCTACAAGATTTCATCCAATCGTAAAACTCCAAAACAATGGCCAAATAAATCTTCTAATTTTACATGTTTCCCACATAGAATTTTGGTTGCATTAAAACTCAGAATAGTTTTCACCAAAAGGGAATCAATTAGTAAACTAGAGAGAAATAAATGCACTACCTGGTTAAGTTATGGTAGATTTTCACGTTTTAGCCAATGAGGTGGACGGTTTCACACAATTAACACCTTTCCCCTGCCGTTAGGTTGCCTACTTCTCACTAGGACCATTACTTAAACTGGTCGTGGGGCATATCCATCTTGCCACGCACCGTCTGATAAACCAGGCGGTAGAAATCCTGCCTCTCATGCTTCGTATCCTGGGCAGCGTGTTGCAAAGACGCGAGCATCTTCAACGCCTCGTATTTATTAAAGTCGGACAATGGACGTGATGCATAACTCATAATGCCTTTCATGGAGCTCTCTACAGATGACTTAGTCAAGGCCTATTTCCATCGTCTGGTTAAGTTTCGTAATTTCGCCTTTCAATCTCTAGAGCAGGAGAAAAAAGAGGCGGTTGGAGTCAACGTACACGCCTTGACTCAACACAATTCATAATATATCACAAATTCATAACTTGGTGAAAGTTCATTCCCCCATGACTATACACGTCCTATAAGTTCATGTTCTGCTATTAATTGCAAAGAGAACTCTTCAAGACTCACTGTCGTGACCACTGTATACACAGCGTATAGAAATATTCTGTTACCAATCCAGTTCAGAAGAGACTCGGTAAAACTCATCCACCGTGACTACATACGGCATAAACATATCCTGCCACGTACAGAATATACCTGGTGAGAAATTCACCCCTATGATTACACACGGCATATACATATTTCATAGCATGGAATCGATACCTGATGAAAACTCACCCACGTGACTACACACGGCAGAAACATATTCCGTAACATTATTGAAATATACCTGGTGAAACTCACCCCGTGACTACACACGGTACATACATATTCCGTTACATAGAATATGCCAGGCGAAAATCTCACCCCGTGACTACACACGTCGTATACATATTCCGTAAAGGAATAATACCTGGTAAAACAACACGGCGTATACATATTCCGTAAAGGAATATAATTAACTGGTGAAAAACTCACCCCCGTGACTACACACGGCGTATACATATTCCATAAAGGAATATACCTGGTGAAAAACTCACCCCCGTGACTACACACGGCGTATACATATTCCATAAAAAATATACCTGGTGAAAAACCAACCCCCGTGACTGGCAAACGGCGAATACATACGAAATTACAGAACTAAACTTGCTTATTAAAAAGCTGTTGACAGTCGTTTGGGTGTAAGAAACAGCCGCAAAACCACACACGACGTAAAATTGAAAAACAACAGGAAACTACAACACACCATCTATTGGCACACACCCACGTGAGACCCAAATACCGACACAATGACAAAAATATGTAAGCCACGTGTTAACGAATAAACAGTTATGAATTAAAAAGCTATTGTACCCTATCATTAACCTATTCATAACACTCGTAATGATATGCGAAAATGAAACACGTGAAAATAACACATTCCTAGCGACTCAGTGCATGCAAGCATGTGCACAAGGGTGTTGTAAGACTATAAATACTGAGTTCAAGCAGAACAACACTCCTTTCGTGCTTAGTTGTCTGCCAGCGGAGCAGTGAAGGAAGGATCTCTTTACGTTTTTTGACCCACGCGAATTTTCTTTCTACCTCATGGCTGAAGCGCCTGAAGTACAATTTCCACAACCTTTGGGGAACCCTGAAAACCAGGACCGAGCTCCACCAGTTGGAAACCCTCCAGTACAAGCAGCAAGGAAAGCGGCGCCAGCCCAACAGCCCGCTCAGAACAACGCGAACGAAGCACAGAATGAACTCGTGGTAAACTTCGGTGTTTTTCTTAGTTTTTCTTGGGTTTAAGGTCAGGTTATTTTTTTCGGCGTGGTGGAAGGTTTTATTTTGCGTAGCCGGAATTTTTAGAATCTTTCGTGGGCGTGTTATGCTGTCTTTTCCCATGGGTTTCTGCTTCGCTGTTACAGCGGCATTCTTGTTTATCAGGTGCATGGGGATAGTATTTTTGCCCTTTTGTAGCGGATGTGCACTTTTTTTCTTTCACTTCGAATATTTAGGGACTGTGCAATAATTATCAGGAGGGGGGGGGGGGGGCCGGAAAATGGGCTTCAAGTAGGAAAATATTAGGTAATACCCCCCCTTCAAAAGAACTGAATTTAGTTATTGCCCCCCCCCCCCCCCCCTCTGATCAGTCAGAAATTGTGTATGACCCCCCCCCCCCCTTCACACACCTTTTATATACAATTACCCAGCATTTTCTTAATATACACCCACCTGTTATTGCTACGAGGTAATGTTTGTTCCAGACGTGGATATACAGCAATACCGGCTACATGTTTACTCGTTGGACATCCATATCCGGGAACAAACATGACCTCGAAGCAGTGTTCGACAAAGCCATCCGATTCCACTTCTGAATCACTTCATTGCAAATCCGAGTTGCTTGCACTGGAACTCATTTCCTCGTTAACGTGCTCTTGGGTTTCTCGTGGGATGCAAGAATGATCACCACGAGCGTACTGGAGAACTCTCAGGGACATGTTGCAGCGACACGTCCCCTCGTGTGAACTTATACTATCATAATTGTGCAACACCAATCTTGGGGACATTTTGTCCCCGCGACATGTCTCACGGTGTTCAACTTTTTGAACTTCATGGGACACGTCGCGGGGGACAAAATGTCCCCAAAATTGGTGTTGCACAATTATGATAGCATCAGTTCACACGAGGGGACGTGTCGCTGCAACATGTCCCTGAGACATGTCCCCGCGACATTTTCATGTGGTGTGCAAGCGCTATGAATTTTTCCCTGTTACGTGTCTCCGCTACACTCCCTGCTACATGTCCGTCAATGTGTACTACACAAATTTTTGTCGCTGCTACATGTCACTGCGACATGTCCCTGCTACATGACCCTTCATGTCTGACCACCTTAAGACCATGCTGGTTGAGGTACATCTTCAATCTGTTGCAATACAATTATCTATGTTGTAGTGAAATTATGATTTTGGTACAATTTTGTCTGCACTGGAGCAAAATATTTTCACCAGGGCAAAATATTTGCACTGGTATATAACTATATTCTACTGTTCAAATGTTGTTGACAATAGCACAATTTCGATGTATTAAAATTCAACTTGAAACAAAAGACAACACTACGAGGCTTAGGGAAATAAACCATAAAAATCCTTACTATCATTCCCCTAAGCCTTACAGTGGTCTTGTTTCAAGTTGAATTTTAATATATCGAAATTGGGCTATTCAAACCTCATTGAATATTTATGACCCCTCGTGATTACGTCAATGGCATTATGTAAGCAACTTTTAAAACGATATGCATCTGTGTCAGTTGATCTAACAAGTCACGGGGAATACAACTCGCCCCACTCTCCCTCCCTCGCGTTGCCTTTCTAGCACTTCGTGCTTCTCTCTGTCGTTTACTCGACAAGGAGGACTTTCCCATACCTTAATGCTAATGAGGCAGCAAGAGGGATAATGAACTTTTTATTCTTCTTAATCGCACCTCCCCGTCACTTTAAATCCTGATATCAAATGTAGGCATGGCATATTTGCATGTTTAGAATGGTTCAAATTTGCTTTCAATTGTGTTGTGAAGTTGAGTTGCATCAAATTGATATCACTAAAAATACTGGCACCCAGTATGACTGAAAAGTGGCTCCCATAATGGGACGGTATAGACCAGAGATACTGATAAGATACTAATACTTTTACTATAAAGCTTTTGCTATCGTAGAGTACATAGCATTAAATACGGATTCTTTATTTAAAGAGGCCGAGGAAGTATATAGCTGTAACCATAAACGGGTACAACATTTCTTATCTCGCATGACAACGCTATTGTCATTGCTAAGTCCAAATTAGTATCACGCGTCCTAATCCGTTTTAAGTTGAAAGGAAAAATAAATATTCAAAATACTGGTATGGTATCTTAAGCAATCTATCTTCTTGTTGTCATTGATGTTTAGGGAACTTTCAATGATTGGATACGGTATTCTCTGGTCTAAAAATCTGGGTTTTTCTTTAAAACGGAGTAAACTGAGCTACTTCTAATACTCAAAAGACGAATCATGCGCTCGCAACATTATGTTGTTTTGATACGTGGTGGTGCGAAAATAAAAAACGTCTTTCGTTTTGAAAATTTGGAGTCATTAACTCATTCTCCGCCTTTCAGAAAAAGCTTTTTAGGGTATTTATTTGACTAAATGTGTTATTTTCTTTTCTGTTAGGTGTAGATCACTTTTCTACCAAAACATTATCAGGTTAAATCTCGGAAAGACTCTAGAAATTTATAATTACTGATCCTCATCAAATCCTATTGTTCTCTCTCTGCATTACATCGGCGATTGCAGCGTGATTAGGAGTTTTGATTCCAAGTGTCTAAGGAAAATGGGGGCGGTCCTTTTTGTTTGCAGGGGAAATTATCAGGGGTAATACTAAACGTGCTAAAACAGACTAACTGCAATATTTTACCCTTATTATATTTGCCGCTAACATTTGTTTAAATTGGAATCCCACTATCGAATGTACAACTGAAGATAAAACATTTGAAAATAAGTAAACAGTACACAAGAGAACTATTCCAGGAAATATGTGAACACAAAGATATTCATTTGTTATCTCGTAACTTGTTTACGCCTCGTACAATATTTCTCATTTATAATAATATGAAATAACAATTTTAGTGTAATTAGTGCTGACCACAACTGACTGATTACAAACTTCACTTGTTTCTGGCTCAATGGATTTTTCCTTTAATCCCCTTTCTTCTTTTTGCTCACTAGTAGTAGATAGTGATTGAAGATAAGCCTCGTTACGGCCTAGGTGCCTAGGTGATGACGTAGATTGGTATAGGTAACTTATTAATATGTATTATCAACTGCCTATACCTTTTGTGTTATTATGAAACAATAGAAACAATAGACCGGCCCAAACTTGCCCGCTCTATTCCAACTCACTTCAAAACTAAACACAACTGACACAGATGTCCTTTGCAGACATAGATCGAAACAAAATGCCTTGACCAGGACTCGAACCTGGGTTACTGCGGCCACAACGCAGTGTCTTAACCACTAGGCCATCAAAGCTGTGGCCGATATTATAGCTGAATAAACTAATTAGAGGTTTCCGAAACATTCAAGTTAAGAAGCAATAAAATTGCACAGTATAAAAAAACACTTCTTATTCGTATCTACCGCAACATTCTTATTGCCGCTTCATCGCTAGCCTGTATATCGATATTCAGTTTCCCAACCATCACCCACTTTAAGTTGTAATTTCTCTACCGATAGCTTCAATGTTCAAACTTTTAATTATGCGAACACTCAACTCTAAATTTGCATGAAAATTAGCACCTCAGAAAACTTAACAAAACAGCCAATTTAATGTGCGTGCTAAAACAATAAACCCCCCACTTTGATTAAGTTAAAATAAATTTAATAATAACAAAACGCATTAAGGTTTCATCAAATCATTATGTCAACAAAAGCTGTTTTATTTAGGACAACTCAAATCCATGTACTCTACAAATGATAAGACTGAATCAAGAACAAAATATTAGAATGAAATTACTTTACGGACGTAGCGCGAATTCACTATAAGGGAGTCATAAGGCCATAGCACAGTCCTAAAGCTTTGTTGGCTTTTTCGGAAACAAAGGTTTCCTCTAACCTAGACCTTGCGACCTTTGAAGAGCTCGTTCAGAAAGTGGCCCCTTTTTTGCAAAAGAAAGACACACGAATGAGAAATGCCATATCTCCATACTCTTCTTCTAAAGCCGTCCAAGTTTTCCTGCTTCCTTTCTTTTTTGGAGACTTCGAAAGTGTGCAAACAGCGTCCGTCACGTTTGCGACAAAACACTCTTGCAGGGGAGGGGGGAGGGGGGGGGGGTACGTCAAAGTAGGTTTTTGTCACCCTCCAGCGAAAAATCGCCGGTAAATCGCGTCTAAATTCAAGCAAGTTCGAAATAGCGGCGATTTCGTGGCGACAAATCGCCACGAAATCGCCATGAAATCGCCGCGAAATCGCCATGAAATCGCCGCTAGTTTAGGCAAAAGGTATAGGCAGTTGATAATACATATTAATAAGTTACCTATACCAAACTACGTCATCACCTAGGCACCTAGGCCGTAACGAGGCTTATCTTCAATCACTATCTACTACTCTCACTGTACTTTTGTTCAACATCTTCCTTAATACATTTTTCTTCATTTACCTCACCATTAACATTCCAACATGTTTTGAAGTCGTTCCTTGCAAGATTTCACTTGCTTTCCTCTTAAAAATAAGTGTCGATGACGTATATTTATACGCCCTTAGTTACCTTACGTACCCCATCGATGACCAGTGGTTTCTTAAATAATCTGTTCTGGTACACCGCCATCATACAATCGCGTAGCACAACTACGCCGAAGGGAATAATTAGTATAGTGTACAACATCGAACCCCGCTTTATTCATAATTTTCTTTACCACATTCCCCAAAGTTTCTCTCCCCGTCCCTTTTTTGTAATAATGGATGTCCCCTTTTTGGCTTAGGCAAAGCTCGCAAACAAAACGCGTTATTGCCGACTTGAGACATTGGGACATGAGACATGTATTTCTTATACAGTTCAACCCGGCAATGCTCTACATTTGTCAAATTCTTATATGCCCGAACAACTTTCCTTTTGATACGCAAATGGCCCAACCCCCCATTATTAGTCTTACTTATATCCTCGGTGTACTGCAAAAATTCACTCCCCAATTCGTCATACTGTAATGATAGCTGTGAGTTTTTTACCCTCAAATTTCCGTGCTCTTGTCCAGCCCTCAGACAAAACTGAATACCAAAAACCTAAACCAATGAATCGCGAAACAATTCGGCATTTTCGTCGCCTAGAAAACCATGTTCCCACAAATAGTTTTCTTGTTGTTCCGACATTAAATTGGCCTTGTTAACGTCTACACGTATTTCTTTCCCTGCCCTTTCTCTCATTACAAAATTTAAAGCAGAATTAACATTTCTAAATGTTCAACCTTTCTTGTCAATCAAAGTTAAATCTCGCTTACATTGCACACGTAAATATATTTGGATGCTACTTAACACAGGAGGACAAAACGGAACTGTTCGACAGAGATGCTGTTCTTCCTGCTCTTCTCAGCTGGCTGGAAGAAAACGTTATTCAACCGCCTGGCTGGGAAAGACAATGTGTTAACCCGCCTGGCTGGGAAAAACAGTATTTCAACCTGCCTGGCTGGGGACAAACAGTGGATTTTGTACCGCCTGACTAGGAGAAATTTGAAAAATGTGATATTGAAAGATCAATATCAAAATAAGCTCCTAATTTGTTGCATGCTGACTTAGAGCAGAAGCATCCCCTAAGCCCTCGAGCTCTTAGCCAGGAGTTAAATTTAACCTTTGTCTGCAAGGCACGTTCAATTTTTTACGCGTGTCAATTCCTGGGCAGCGCAAGCCCCTGTTTCCGTAAATCAGCCGACGATTGCAAACATGAAAACCGTGCAATTAACTTCATCACGGCCTTTCCATTTTATTTCTGACATGACACCCATTTCGTAATACGCCACAGAGTTCCTTGGCTGGCTGGCTGGATGGATGGATGGTTGATTATACGAGTCAGCTAGCTGGCTGGAAAAATTACTCAGCTGGAAAGCTGGCTGGCTGGCTGGTTGAGTACACCAGTCAGCTGGCTGGCTGGCTGGCTGCGGGACAAGGGTTAGCTGGCAAGAAAGAACCGCTATTTTTCTGCCAACTCACTGTAAAATTAACCATATGGAATCTAAACAGCTATAATAACTATTTTCTAATCAAAATAAAGCGTTTTTAGTAAATTGGATCGTTTTGTCCTCGTGTTAACATTTCATGTAAAGTCTTTTCTGGGTATTCCTGGCCATCTTCTTTCCTTACTTCTTCAACAAAACGCGCTAAGGCAAAGTCCAGCTGCTCGTCAGACATTTGATCTAGATCCTCGTTGATTACTAGCTCGCCACTGTAACTTTCTTTCAAAACTGCATTATTTCTCTCATTCTTCCATTGATCAAAGACTTTCAACACCCACGACCATTTTCTACGGCTGGCATCTGACACCCAACTTTTTCAAACTTCTCGCACTCCAAAGATGTACTTGGTCTTTTAAATCTATGATCTATTTTAAAATGAAAAATGAAGAACAGTTTGTCAGGGGATAAAAAAAGTGACCAAAATAATTAAAGTTACCAGCCTTACCTTTGAGCTCTGCCGAAGCATCATTTTTCGAACTCTTCGTTAGAAAAATCGCTGATTCGTCTTCCGATGAATCCTCCATGCTTCCAACAAGTGAGCTAGGCACTGAATAAAATGACTGAGTACTCTGGCTTATAAATTATGCAAATTTTTGTGAACATTCTCGTCAACAACAAATCAATTCAATAATAATGTTCACACATGATCATAGTAATCCTCACAACAACTGCATGAGGAATTGAGGGTTATGTAATCGCCACAGCACTGTTTAGTGTACGTAGTCACAATAAGTGCTAATTTCATTGTTATAGCTGTATTCAAAATCAATGTAACAGCCAAAGGGGCGGCTAAAATCGAAGATATAATGTATAGAGAGAACAATAAGATTTCATGAGGATCAATTGTTATTAGTTAAATAATCTTCACAACAACTGTATACGTAGCAACAATAAGTGCTAATTTCATTGTTATAGCTGTCTTAAAAATGAATACAACAGCCAACGGGTGACTAAAATCGAAGAAACAATGCAAAGAGAAAATAAGGGTTTAGATGAGAAACAGTAATTATAATAGATAATTACTTCGGCTCACAGCATTATTAGGTATATTGCATGAAGTTTCGGACTGCGCCCTCAGCTGCCTGCAGTATACCTAATAAAGCTGCGAGCCTCCGTAATTATCCATTAAAGAATTGTTTTAGCTAGATACAAGGCAAACCAAGATATCAAATGAAAACATGGCATATTTGTATGTTTAGAATGTTTCAAGTTTGCTTTCAATTGTGTTGCGAAGTTGAGTTGCATCAATTTAATATCACTATCACTATCACTGACACGTTCTTGTCCAATCAAAAAAGCGTTTGAGTTGAGAGGTATGACATATATTTTTTCTTTCAATTTAAAGCGGAGTGGGCCATGTGATATTAATTTGGACTTCCCTAGTGATGACGATAGTGTTGTTACGCGAGATAAAAAATGTTGTTCCCGTTTATGGTTACAGTGATATATTCCTCGATTGATCACTAGTAACTTTATGGGTTTTTTCAGCACTGAATCGAAATTTACAACAGAGTCTATTCTCCGATTTGCTGTTCCCTGTCTCCAGAGGTCTGTTCCCTAATTAACAATTCGAAGAAGAGAAAAGAGTTCGTTTTCACTGCGTTTTCAAACAGACAAGAAAGACCTATTTTCATCTAGAAACCAGTATTACTACAATTCTTAAATGTTGCCTGCCGAGCAATAGCTCATCTTACCAAACAACAACCGGGCACAAAGAACAAAAATTGTAAACATACCAGATTTAGTCTGCTTCCCTCACTGTGCTTCGTAGACTGCATATCATTGAAAACGAATTCTTTAGTTAAAGAGGCCGAGGATTCCGGCTGCATACAGCGCCAGGTTTTTTTATCATGTTGAATGAAATCTTCTCTTTAAAATTGTAATTGACTTTGAATTTAGTGGTTTTAAAATGTTCACTGTTTCTTTTTGATAAAATTGTTCGAAATCCACTCGGAATTTAAAACACAATGTCAACGGCTTTCCTTTGATTGACGTCCACCAAACTCAAGTTTGACCTTGCAGCTTTAACTACTTTTAAATTATGGAAATAATTTTAAGCCATTAGCTCTTGGTACATGTTTTTTCTGTTTTTCAAGCGATAATTAAACTAATTGCTAATGTTTTAGGCAAAGGCGTTTAAAGGCAGTATTTTTTCAGTTTAGTTAAACGGTAGAAATGATAACTTTACCTTTAACCTTTACAATGAAAAGTATATTTATCGCTAAACGAAACATTAATGTTGAATGTATATTCTCTGAAAAGTAATTACCGTAAACAACGTCACGATATTAAAATAGTACGTTTTTAGTGCTGAAAAATGATAAAACAAATCTTTATATGAAAGGACCAATGCAAATTAAATACGTGAAAAAGAAAGAATTTTCAATTGAATTGAACAAATTGAACGGCTGAGACAAGGCTGAGACTAGGAGAAATACCGTCGGAACAGAGTTTGTTTACAGATATCAGTACACGGTAAATTATTAATTACTTCTAGTACGTTTCTCTTAGCATGGAAGGGATTGGTCGAACTTATCCTGATATGTTCTCAAGGCTGAACTGCTAATTCATTTCATGACTTTTTTAAAATCCAGATATTGGTGTAACATTGTGATTTTCATTTAACATGTTTAACATGTCTAATACGTTTTTCGCTGCAGCTGTGTGTGTGTGCGTGTCATTGGACATAATAATGAAACGATTTTCAAACAACTTGATAGGGACCAACGATATTTTTTATAAATTGGAATAATCTTACTTAGTTAAATTATCGCAAAGTTTTGAACAGTTTTAATGACGGTATAAGGTAGCTTTCCGACAGAAGGTTGTTAATTTTTCAATAAAAACTAGAAATACGTGTCTCGCAGAACCTCGCGAAGCTTGGGGGAGGATGCACCGCTAGTCGAAACTCTAGATTTGCGTATGAGGCTTTTCGCCATTCCAATTCGTCTTCTTTGCAACCAAAAACGTTGGTAAAAGGACCTTTCGATGGTTCGCGTACCGTTTACCGTCCGCCATCTTTGTTTACCATGCTAGCGCTCGTATATAGCCTTACATGAAGTAGTACCACATTGTTGCCAGGCAACTGCAGGGCACCATCAAGTATATATCTATTTTTTTTTTCGCTCGAATTCGCGCGGCTTAGCTTCCGAGGCACGACAAATTTATTAACCTTGCTACGCTCCGGCCTTCGGCCCTCGTTTCGCGAGGAATTACAGGAAGACATGCGCGCGGAATAGGAAACGCATACCTGAATTAATGGCTTCTATAAACACTCGAATTACCTTCCAAAAAAAATTCTTTTCTTAACCAACTAAGCCTTGTGAAGTCTTCCTTAGTAAAAATGGAGAAAATGACTTGCTCAAAGATATCCTGTTCTCTTATGGAAACTAATAACTATACAGGAATACTCTGCAAGCAGTACTAAGCACATACATCAACGAAGAAACCTTCATGTTTAATTAGTAATATTCTTGCTTATGTAGATTTATGTATGAAGGCCACCATAATAGAGTGCAGTCGTTATTATCTTTTTGTTGTGATAAAAAACTAAAGAAAACAAAAATGAAAACTGAATCATGTTATAATTATTGTATGACCAGCTAGTGTCAGTATTCAGTATTTTATTCGATAGTTTAAAATGGTATGAAAGGATGTTTAGCTCTTCAATTGAAAAATAACAATAGGAAGAAAAATTGGCCTGTTAAGACTCCGTCAGATCTTTCAAATGAAGTAATAAATTATTCATTTATTGCTACTTGAAGTGGCTTTCACTGTCAATTATTTTCCTTGCGTGAGAAAGGCCTTTATTTGTGTTGGGTTTAAAGTGCATGAATAAAATAAGAGTTGAAAATTACTACACCCGACAGTGGAATTTCATCATTATTGTCGAGCATTACGGGATATTGAAAGACTGTCTGGAGTTCCCTTTCACGGGTAACAAATAAGAAATATATTTCTCTGAGGTAAGTAAGAAATAACTGTCGTTTCATACGTATTTTTTTTTATTTAAAATATTTTAAAAGTTGTAACAGATATAATTGTCGAGATCATGGACTAATACTTTTCCAACTGACACCGTATGTAAATTTATAGATCACGTATTGTTAATTTGTCCAGGGGCAAAAGGCAAAAAAGCCTTTAAAAATAAATATAAATATAGTTTGTTGTTGTTAAAACAACAAACTATATATTAGTACAAATTTTAAAGCAATACTACATGTTAAGTTTAACAACATTTCCATACGTATTCATATTTTTATGACAGTTGCAGCCTTTTTAACTATGTATATAGCCTTGTAAACTTTATAGTTAACAACTCGGCCTATTAAGACGGGTTTTGTCTTTCAGATGAAGTAATATACTATTTATTCATTGCTACTTAAACTGTCATTTACATTTCGATTATCAGTTTTCCATGCGTAAGGCCGTAGTTTGAGTTGGGTTTGGTGCGAGAGTTGAAAACATTACTCGACAGTGGAAATATAGAGGATATTACATGGCCGCGCGAAGATACGAAATTTCTCTTCGAGTGTTGAAAAATATTTCACGAGCGAGCGCAGCGAACGAGTGAAATATTTTTCAACACGAGAAGAGAAATTTCGTATCTTCAAGCGGCCATGTAATGTTCTGTTTATTATATAAACACCAATGAAATCAAACCATTTCACTTTAATATTTTTTTGTAGTCCTAAAGTAGAACAACGTGAGCAACGGTGATCTTTTCACGTGTGAAGATAACATGTTATTCTCACGTGTGAAGATATGATGTTTACGCGCGAAAGCTCACCTGGTATTTCATTGGTGTTTATATAATAATCACCATTATTACCTTTTACGGGAAACACTGAATAAGAAATATATTTCTCTGAGGTAAGTGAAAAATAACTGTCGTTTCATATGTTGTTAAAACTTCAAATATTTTATATATATATATATATATTTTTTTTTTATATATATAATTGTCGAGATCCATTTATTTCATTTCGTACGAAGATCTGAATTCATCATGTTATGGCCAACACTTTTATAAACACCATATTTGAAGAACACTGTTAAATTTTCATGGCTTCAAATGGCCTAAAGAATAACCTTCAACGATATCCTGCTTCAAGGGGACAAAAGGTGTAAAAGCCGTAGAAAATAGCGAGGAAATTACCATCTATAAATGACAAAATCAACAACTTCAGAACAAGGAAACATGTCTCCCGAACGTTGCAATTTAAATTTACAAACAACAGACATAAACGTTGAAAAACTGTTAAGCAGACCAGTTTTAAAAAAACCTCAATTGCAATCCGTTGTAATCTATAGTTTTGTCCACCCGCGCCTTCTTTCGTGTTTTGCTATGTTGGGTAAGTGTTCCTTCCTTTCCAAAACGGAGATGTTTTTTTCTTCGCACCATTCAGGTATCAAAACAACATAATGTCGCGAGCGCATGATTAGTCTTTTGAGTATTAGAAGTAACTCAGTTTACTCAGTTTTAAAGAAAAAAAACAGGTTTTTTTTACCAGAGCATACCGTATCCAATTACTGAAAGTTTCCTAAACATCAATGACAACAAGAAGATAAATTGCTAAAGATACCAACATTTTGAATATTTATTTTCTCTTTCAACTTAAAACGGAGTGGGGCATGTGATATTAATTTGAACTTCCTTAGCAATGACGACTTTCACCAAATCCTAGACTACGAGCAGTCCATCTTTCCCTGCTTAGTCCGACGAGCGGGAAACGAAAAAACATTGGCGAGCGGAATTTGTTTGTATAGTTTCGTTTCCCGCTTGTCGGGCTAAGCTGGAAACGTGGGACTGCTCGTAGTCTAACCAAATCCATAGGTGAAAACATTGTTGCATTCAAAATTGTTCGCGTTTTTTAAGAGAGAATGTAACAGCACTAGAGAAAAGTACCTCCGATTTCACAGCTAAAAAACTTACACTGAATGAAACGAATCGAAATTTGGCTCCGAAATTAACAGGTTAAATTCCATAAAATAAGACAAAATAGGCGAAATATTTCTCATCGTAAGTCGCAAAAATAGCATCGCTATGACTTACTAGGGCAATATCGCTTTTTGTTAAGGCCAACAGGATGTCTAACTCTTTTTCGTGATACAGTATGTGCTAATTTTAGCCGTTGACTAGTTGCAAGCATTATTTCGCTAATTATTTTACGAATTGACTACTTTTAAATTATGGAAATAATTTTAAGCCAAAAGCCCTTTTTTTTTCTGTTTTTCAACCGATAATCAAACTAAATTGCTAACATTTTAGGCAAAGGCGTTTAAAGGCAGTATTTTTTCAGTTTAGTCAAATGGTAAAAATGATAACTTTGCCTTCTTTGAAAGAGAATTAAGTTAATCATGCTAGTTTACAATGAAAAGTATATTTATTGTTAGAAGATACATTTCTGTAAAATGTAAATTCTCTGAAAAGTAATTAAACAACGTCACGATATTAGTGCAAAAATGAAACAAATCTTTATATTAAAGGACCAATGAAACAAGTAAAAAGAGAAAGAATAATAAATTTCTTGGATGATAAAAGTGGCGTAATAGAAATATACCAGTTCCCGAAATCCTTACAATCCCCGTCCGAGTTCTACAGTTTATTGGTGCGGAGGAAATTATTGACCAGTTAAATTAAGACATTATTCAAATGGTAAAACAAAGTGGATTTACGTACACGAGGATGAACCAAACGTAAGAGCGTTCAGAGGAAACCTTTGCTACCGAAAAAGCCAACAAAGCTTCAGGAATGTAGTCTATTTATTTATTTATTTATTTATTTATTTACTCAACTTAGTCCGACCTTATAGAGCGTTTTCACTCAGTCCCGTGGGACTCAAATGACAAAGGCCATGGCAGACATGTTGGTGTTCCTAACAAACGAAGTTAATTAAAATTATTTTGTACGGGAACACCAATATGGCGGCTATGACGTCAAGTGAAAACGCTCTATAATGAGTTCGTGCTACGTCCGTAAAGTTATTTATTTCATTCTAACATTTTGTTCTTGATTTCCTTATCATTTTGGAGTACATGGATTTGAGTTGTTCTAAATAAACAGTTATTATTAAATTAATTATGTATGGTTTACTTAGACGCTAGGCATTTCCTCAAACGGTATTTATATTTAGTTATTCGTCCCACTGTTTTAGTAATTTTAGTTTAGCTAGATATATATTTTCTTGTAACAAAAAATGTCATGGAAATGTGAAAAAAATAAAGTATTGAGGGTTTGTTGTTTTAGCACGTGAATGAAATTGGCTGCATTGTTTATTTTTCCGAGGTGCTAATTTTTCATGTAAATTTATAATTAAAATTTTATACTTTGAAGCTACCGGTAAAGTCATCTTAAAGTGGGTGATGGCTGGAAAACTGAAAATCGACATAGAGTCTAGTGATGTGGCGGCTATAAGAATGTGGATTTTAGTAAAGTAAAAAGCCCTTTTGATGCTGCGCAATTTTATTGGGAATATAAAAATCCTATAAGGCGTTTATAATTGTTAAAAAAATGTTCAGTTTTTGTATCCACAGCTTTAATGGCCTGGTGGCTAAAACACTGCGTTGTGACCGCAGTAACCCAGGTTCGAGTCCTGGATAAGGCATGAATGTCTGTAAAAGAGTCTGTGTCAGTTGTGTTTTGTTTTGAAGTGAGATGGTATAAAGGGGGCATGTTTGGACCAGCCTGTTGTTTTGAAAAGGACGCGGAAATCTAAATTAGTATGCAGGAAATCCAAGTTAGTATGCAGAATAACACAAATGGTATAGGTTGTTGACGTCATAACATAATTAATGATATACCTATCCTTTACCTTTTCCCTACTATACTTTACCTATCCATTCGCGCGGTAAATCTGACCCTAGACTGCTACTAAAAAAAAGTCATGAAATGAATTAGCAGTTCAGCCTTGAGAACATCTCAGGATAAGTTCGACCAATCCCTTCCATGCTAAGAGAAACGTACTAGAAGTTATTAATAATTTACCATGTACTAATATCTGTAAACAAACTCTGTTCCGACGGTATTTCTCTTTGTCTCAGCCGTTCAATTTGTTCAATGCAATTGAAAATTCTCAGTATCTTTATCTTTTTACTTGTTTGATCCTTTCATATAAAGATTTGTTTTATCATGTTGCACTAAACACGTCCCATTTTAGTATTCAGTATTTTATTCGAAAGTTTAAAATGGTATGGAAGGATGTTTAGCTCTTCAATGGAAAAATAACAATAGAAAGAAAAGTTGGCCTGTTAAGACTCCGTCAGATCTTTCAAATGAAGTAATAAATTATTCATTTATTGCTACTTGAAGTGGTTTTCATTGTCACTTATTTTCCTTGCGTGAGAAAGGCCTTTATTTGTGTTGGGTTTACAGTGCGTAAATAAAATAAGAGTCCGTGAAAAAATTACTACATCCGACAGTGGAAATTCGTCATTATTGTCGAGCATTACGGGATATTGAAAAAAAATAAAGATAAATATAAAATAAAAAATAAATATGGTTTGTTTTTAAAACAACAAACTATATATAAGTACAAATTTTAAAGCAATGCTGCATGTTAAGTTTAACAACATCACCCTCCCATACGTATTCATATTTTTATTACAGTTATAGCTTTTTTAACTATATATATATATATATATATATATATATATATTAATATATATATATAGCCTTGTCAACTTTATAGTTAACAACTCGGCCAATTAAAACGGGGTTTTGTCTTTCAAATGAAGTAATATACTAGGCCGGTTCTCAGTAGAGCTCTTAAGTACACTTGAAGTGCACTTGGTACGTACCTGTAGTGTGAACTCCTTTCTGAGAGCGTTTTCTAAGTCTGACTTACGTTTCAATAGAAGCAGTCATCTGATTTATTTACACGTTTCAATCTCATTGTAAAATGTATCAAAGAGGTAAAAATTAATATCAGCTGAATGTAATTAGAAAGTTAAATAATTTCCAGTAGTTCGTTTTCGAAAAGCTCCATATTTCCCTTCTTTTTTTATCAAAAACGTCTTTTTGAATGGCACGTGCTGTTGGTTTGGGCGGAATCAACCAAGTGTAGCTCGCGTACTTGGAGTGTGAACGTTTTAATGACCGCATGCACTTATTGGATTCTTTGTTGCCCTGGCGATATGCGTAAAACAAAAGAATCCAAGTGCACTTCAAAGTAAGGTCTACCCCTTACTCGGGAGCGCACTTGACCAATGACAGTAAAGCCGTGCAGCCGTGCAGCTAAAAGCACGTGTGCGTGCAACTTTGAATTCCACAAGGAACGAGCTCTCTGCGTTTTGGTTTACGATTCGCAGTCACGGACGACTTCTAAAAGACTCTCAAGCAAGATCTCAAGTTTTACTTTAGCTGTTGTATTGGAAGGCGTACTTCAAGCCGACTTAGGGTAAAAAATTCTGCATTGAGAAAAAAAGGTTGTAGTCTAATTCTCAGGTTTAGCCAATCAAAAACACTACAGCCATGCGCGCATTCAATACTCATAAGATACAAAAACATGTTTTTATGGCGAACACGAAAAAGTTCCCAAAAAATAACAAAAAGTGAGCATAGCGTAACACCAGGCTCTGAGACGATGTTTTGCTGAATTAAGTTCAAATAAAACTTGACATGATAAGAAAAAATATTTTACTAACGACTTAGCGTTTTTTAGTGCTTCAACTTTGTTTATCACGGCTAATCAACTGCATACCAACTTGCGATCGCAAGTAATTTGCATCTAAATACGCACGCTGTGCGTAGTCATGCCTGAAAATCTATTGTCTCGTCTTTCCTAAGTGGACCTCAAGTCTACTTGATTATCAAGTGCACTTCAAGTGCACTTTGGCCCTAGTGTGAACCGGCCTACTATTTATTCATTGCTACTTAACCTGTCACTTACATTTCGCTTATCAGTTTTCCGTGACTAAGGCCGTAGTTGGAGTTGGGTTTGGTGCGAGAGTTGAAAAAATTACTCGACAGTGGAAATTCACCATTATTACCTTTTACCGGAAACAAATAAGAAATATATTTCTCTGAGGTAAGTAAAAAATAACTGTCGTTTCATATGTTGTTAAAACTTCAAATATTTTATATTTTTTTATATATAATTGTCGAGATACATTTATTTCATTTCGTACGAATATCTGAATTCATCATGTTATGGCCAACACTTTTATAAACACCATATTTGAAGAACACTGTTAAATTTTCATGGCTTCAAATAGCCTAAAGAATAACCTTCAACAACATCCTGCTTCAAGGGGACAAAAGATGTAAAAGCCGTAGAAAATAGTAACAAATTCTCACTACCAAAAATACACATGAATATACAATGAGATATGGAAGGATGAAAATTTTCTCCAAATCCACCAGCTTGACCGCTTATCAGTCTTGTCCCTAAAGAAAACTGGCTGAAATGCCAGACTATTCTCCCATTCTCCAAAAGAAAAGTTAACGCGGAAAAGCTAGAGTAGAATACTTGAACAAACCGGTAGTGTAGCAGCTCTCAGAAACCTCTACCTGAACAAACCTGCGGTCAAAACAAGGAGCTGTCATTCCTCCGTCAAGTGGCCACATATCCATGGTTACCCAGTTGGAAACCCTGGAGCAGAAAACTTGAACACATGGTGTCGGATCAAAATTGCATTGAGATCCAGGAGGAAGCACCCTTGGCTTCGTAAGAATAAAACGTGTGAAAGGGACTGTGTTACGGCAGTTCCTAATTATTCGCCATGAAAACTTAAGCCGTCAGCGAGAAAAATAACCATCTTAATGACAAAATCACAACTTCCGAACAAAGAAACATATCTCCCGAACGTTGCAATTTAAATTTACAAACAACAGGCCTAAACGTAGACTTTCTCAAAGTCCGTTTTTGGTATTTTCGTTTTGAGTGGTCGCGCCCTCGGGGGCTTCGCAGTCGACTTGTGTGCAAGTCTAGCCTAAACGTTGAAAAATTGTTAGGCAGGCCAGTTTTAAAAAAACCCAATTGCAATCCGTTGTAATCTATAGTTTTGTCCACCCGCGCCTTCTTTCGTGTTTTGCTATATAAAAATGTTGGTTAAGTGTTCCTTCCTTTCCAAAACGGAAATGTTTTATTTTTCGCACCATTCAGGTATCAAAACAACATAATGTCGAGAGCGCATGATTGAAATTTCGTCTTTTGAGTATTAGAAGTAGCTAAGTTTACTCAGTTTTAAAGAAAAACCCAGGTTTTATTACCAGAGTATACCGTATCCAATTATTGAAAGTTTCCTAAACATCAATGACAACAAGAAGATAGATTGCTAAAGATACCAGCATTTTGAATATTTATTTTTTCTTTCAACTTAAAGCGGAGTGGGCATGTGATATTAATTTGAACTTCCTTAGCAATGACGACTTTCACCAAATCCTAGACTATGAGCAGTCCGTCTTTCCCTGCTTAGTCCGACGAGCGGGAAACGAAAAAACATTGGCGAGCGGAATTTGTATTGTATAGTTTCGTTTCCCGCTTGTCGGGCTAAGCTGGAAACGTGGGACTGCTTGTAGTCTAACCAAATCCATAGGTGAAAACATTGTTGCATTCAAAATTGTTCGCGTTTTTTAAGAGAGAATGTAACAGCACTAGAGAAAAGTACCTCCGATTTCACAGCTAAAAAACAAACACTGAATGAAACGAATCGAAATTTGGCTCCGAAATTAACAGGTTAAATTCCATAAAATAAGACAAAAGAGGCGAGATTTTTCTCATCGTAAGTCGCAAAAATTGCATCGCTATGACTTACTAGGGCAATATCGCTTTTTGTTAATGCCAACAGGATGTCCAACTCTTTTTCGTGATACGGTATGTGCTAATTTTAGCCGTTAACTAATTGCAAGCATTATTCCTCTAATTATTTTGCGGCTTCTACTGCTTTTATATTATGGAAATAATTTTAAGTCAAAAGCCCTTGGCAGATGTTTTTTTTTCTGTTTTTCAACCGATAATCAAACTAAATTGCTAACATTTTAGGCAAAGGCGTTTAAAGGCAGTATTTTTTCAGTTTAGTCACGCAGGAATATCCATGCAGCCTGCGCAATATAAATACCACATGTAATACCTAAATTATTATTATTATTATTAAGTGGTAAAAATGATAACTTTACCTTACTTTGAAAGAGAATTAAGTTAATCATGCTAGTTTACAATGAAAAGTAAATTTATTGTTAGACGATATATTTATGTAAAATGTAAATTCTCTGAAAAGTAATTAAACGTCACGAACCTGTCTGTAAAGACTCTGTGTCAGTTGTGTTTTGTTTTGAAGTGAGTTGGTATAAAGGGGCATGTTTAGACCAGCCTATTGTTTTGAAAAGGACGCGGAAATCCAAATTAGTGTGCAGAACAACACAAAAGGTATAGGTTGTTGACGTCATGATTAATACATAATTAATGATGTACCATGTACTAATATCTGTAAACAAACTCTGTTCCGACGGTTTTTATCTTTGTCTCAGCCTGTCAATTTGTTCAATGCAATTGAAAATTTTTTCTTTTTCATATCTTTCTCTTTTTACTTGTTTGGTCCTTTCATATAAAGATTTGATTTATCATTTTTGCACTAAACACGTCCCATTTTAGTATTTAGTATTTTATTCGAAAGTTTAAAATGGTATGGAAGGATGTTTAGCTCTTCAAGTGAAAAATAACAATGGAAAGAAAAATTGGACTGTTAAAGACTCCGTCAGGTCTTTCAAATGAAGTGATAAAAAAAATTATTCCTTTATTGCAACTTAAAGTGGCTTTCACTATCACTTATTTTCCTTGCGTGAGTAAGGCCTTTATTTGAGTTGGGTTTACAGTGCATAAATAAATTAAGAGTTGAAAAAAGTACTACACCCGACAGTGGAAATTCAGCATTATTGCCGAGCATTACGGGATATTGAGACTGTCTGGAGCTGCCTTTTACGGGTAACAAATAAGAAATATATTTCTTTGGGGTATGCGAGAAATAACTGTCGTTTCATATGCTTTTTAAAAAGTTCAAATAACTTATGAGTTGTAACAAATATATATTATACATATATAGTCATGTTATGACTAATACTTTTACAACACCATTTAGATCACGTACTGATAAATTGTCATGGCTTCAAATGGCCTTAAGAATAACCTTCAACGGTCAAGAAAGGAAAAGAGGGTCAATTTAAACAGAGATCCTCCTTTAAGTGGTAAAAGGCAAACAAAGCCATAATCTTTACTTTTTTTAAACAACAAACTATATATTAGTACAAATTTTAAAGCAATGTTGCATGTTAAGTTTCACAACATTTTTTATTTGTTTTCATATTTTTATGACAGTTACAACCTGTTTAACTATATATAATTAGGAATATTTTATAACCTTGTCAACTTTTAGCGGGTGGCCTATGTAAATTAAAACAAGACCTGTTAAGACTGGTTTTGTCTTTCAAATGAAGTAATATTATTCATTCATTGTTACTTAAACTGTCGCTTACATGTCGCTTATTTTTTGCGTGGGTGCGTAAGGCCGTAGTTGAGTTGGGTTTGCGTGCGAGAGTTGAAAAAATTACTCGACAGTAGAAATTCACGATTATTACCTTTTACGGGAAACAAATACGAAATATATTTCTCTGAGGTAAGTGAGAAATAACTGTCGTTGTTAAAACTTCAAATATTTCATAAGTTTTAACAGATATAACTGTTGAGATCCATTTATTTCAATTCGTACTAAAAAATAAGCTTCAACATTTTTGTTTTTGTGAATTTTTGTACGGTCTAAATGTACTGTGCAGACGGTCGCGTAATACTGTTTTTGAGAATTGCTAAAGTTGAAAAATAGCCCGGTCGTGGATCTTAATTCTTGTGCTTCCGACCTTTCACCTTAGTTAAGCTTGTTCAGAGAGCGACGCTGCGACGCTGTTAGGCTTAGCCTATCTATATATATATATTAACCTTTTTGGAAGAGAGAGATGTGCAAGATGGTATTCATATTGTTGTAAAATGTGGTTTCAAGTGAACTGAAACGGAGACTCGCTGTGCAGCCCAAAAGCCGTTGTAAATTGAAGAGAGAACAACTTATGCATTTAGTATGGATTGACTGACTTCGAACTTGAAATGTGTGGACTAAAGATGCGGGTTAGCTCGGGTTCTTTAGCGAATGGTCCATGTCAAAACAACAACAAGAACAATTCAACTCGCTTAAACTTGTAAACTTAATTTTCTGGAAAGCTGGGTGCTGAAGGAAGGGACTAAAAAGCTACATCGAGCGCACTAGGTAACGTTTTTTTTAACGTTTATTTGTGTCCAAATGTATTAATTTTTGTAAGACTGCCTTGATTGTAGTTTTTTCAAAGCTGATAGCTTTTCGCTCTGTTCTGTCGCATGCCTGTTCAGTTTGTTTTTCAATTCTGAATTGAAGTCTTGACAGACAAAACATTCTCTGCAATTCTACTGCTGTATTTCATGTTGTCTGTTGTTTTATAATAGGTATAATTTCCGTAGAAAACCGTAGTCACGAGTAAACTTGTAAACATCGCGCCGCCAAGATAAAAAACTAACATAAATAAGCTAAGTTTTTTAGCATTTTCATACAGGCCATGGCAATAAACTAATAATCGAGGTTTGATTTGTGTAGACTTTTGCTTCCACCCGGATATTTACGATGTTGTTCTCCATTTAAAACACGTTGAAAACGAGTGAGCAAATGAGTGAGCGAGAAAATATGCTCAGTGGCATTTACACACGTCATTTCTATGACAAAATTTTTTATATATGAACGGGTGTGCGTCCATCGAGTTTTATAATTCAAAACATTGATACACTGCCCAAATATGGTCAAAAAGTTACCGATATACGCTATGTCTACATGTCAAAACTGACCTCCTAACTTATTAAAACATGTCTCAGTGACGGAGGCTAAATTCGATTGTTAACGAGTTTTATGTCGATTTTCATCGTGATTATTGTGTATCACAATAGTTACCGATTTGATAAACATTTTAAAGCATTGCTAAGAAAAATTAAATATTTTCTAGTGATGTCAAACAACACGGTTAGTTTTATATAGGCCTTCGTGTCATTAACGGGTTCCACATTTCTTTCTCTTTGCAGAGTTATATTTCCGTTTTTCGTAAAAAAAAAAGCCCTTGTACAAGACTTCTACAATTTGCATAATTTAATCGCGTTCGAAGAACGCAATCCTAATTTCGTGTTGCAGACAAATTTGAGATTTTTTGGTAGACGGTCTTCCAAATGGCCGCCCCTATTGGTTTTTTCAGGGGCTCATTTCCGCCGGAAATTCCTTCGAACGCGTCTCCATAAGCTGTGATTACTGCTAGTTTTAGCACAAAGGGCTATAGGGGTTGACACATTATGCCGGCATAATTTCGAGCAAAATACTATAGGTGGAGCATCGAGCATAATGCCTGCATAATAGTGCTATTTTGCCGTCATAATAGTGCCATTTTGCGACATAACAGTTATTTCTTTTATTAGAGCTACTATTGTCCGTTTATTAAGTAAAAACTACAAAATTTCAAGCTATTTTAATGTTCTACGTGGTTTATATTACTATTGAGCACTGTAGGCTTGTTCCCAGTGCATCCTCAAGCGGGTTTAGCTCTTTAGGCCTGGTTACACTCATTATGCCAGGCTCCTAAGGCGCTTCGCGGGGGTCCGGGAAATTGTTTTTATGACATAATTACGAGCATAATAGCAACAGTCGAGCATAATTTGGAGCATAATAGTCCTTTTTTCAGGGCAATGCCAAAAAGCATAATACTCGATTTTAGGAGCATAATGTGTCAACCCCTAAAGGGCTACGCAAAAATAGCAACACGAAAAAAAAAGTGTTGAAGAAAAAAGGCAAAGCTTCTAAGCCATTTCTAAAATCAAATATCAACAGTAAAATAACTTAATTCTCAAGTACCCAGGATTTGGTATCGCTTTTTAACGCGCAATGCAAAATAAACAAAAAGTGGATCAGGAGAGCTGCCAAAACAACTTTGACATTCCAGCGTGTTTGCCGACTGAAATCGACATCTTCTTATCTGTACATCTGAGGTACATTCGCGGTACACTATTATTTTTTCTTGGCAATAATCATATGACAAACACTTTTACTTCTTAAATATGTTTAATATGGAATTCTTTTATAGTCCAAGCCTTGTGATGACCTAATTTCAGCAACTCACGCCGCAGCCGCTCAGTTTAGCTTATAAATTCCCAATTTTGGAGGAATATTTCGTGAATTTAAGGCTATTCATGACTTATCCCGAGCAAAGAGTACGTTTTGAGAATATTTGCTTCAAGGTTATATTATTTTATGCGGGAAACTGAAAAATTTATGTGGGAAACTTTATAGGAACTACAATCGGTGCGAAATTGTGTCACGCAAGCTTTCGCGGCTGAATATTAGCTACGTTGATCGAAGTCCTCTAGTTCCAAAAGGTGAGTGACCAAAAGTTTTTTTTCCTGTTCCCGGTACACTGATGTGTCCAGGAATTGATGTCTCTTTCCATCATTTTGGTTACACAGAGAATGATTAATTATTCCCTTCTGGTATCACGTTCCTAGCTCCTAAGCGATCGAGAAGTATCAATATTTCAACATTGTATAATAAACCTCATATCATTTAGTGCAAGTTAAAGACTTTTATTTGAGGATTTTTAAAATGAAAAGAACATTTGTAGTTAGTAGGAGAAATAGGCATCATGGATATGAAAATACTCTTTATTCCAAACTTAAAATTATATATTACTATATTATTTAAATTTTTAAGTGCAAACTGAAGAAAACAAACGAATACACAATTGTAGTGCTGATTTTTACTTTTTTGGGATTATTGCCGTTAAAATTTCTTGTAATGTTTGAAATTGAAATTGCCGTTGAAATTTTCGAGAAACTGTGTATTGTATTATTAAAATTTTCTACACCATAACGTCAAATTTTTTAGCACAGGCCGAGCCGGGACTAAACGTTATTTTGTTGTTCCTTTTTTTCTTTTGGAGATTTAAACCTGCAAATTAAACGTTCTTAGGTTAAATGGCATAGTATTTCAGTAAATAAGTATTTCTTAGAAAATTTGTAGAAAACACCCCAAGCGGACAAAGTTTGACCCCTAAAAGGTACGACGAGCACCCCCGTCAGTTTTATATTGGAGTTTCCCCTTCCCCGGGACTCGAACTCCCCGCTAACTTTGTTTGCCACTAAATTTTGTTGTTTATTTCTACTGCACTTGTTTTCTTTTCCGTTACTGAATCCTGGGGCTTATAATATAATATCCCGTATTTAATGTTTTAAATATAGATACACAGATATCATGTAATCGTCCGGGCCGTCTCGGTCGTCCCAGTCGTTTCAAAAATTATCGAGACGACTGGAACGATCATATAGGAACACTATCGGACGATCGCAAACGGACCGGACGATCTGTCGACCGGACGATCGCAAACGACTGGGACGACCGGGACGACCTCGATCGGTCACTTGAATAGGCTTATACTTCATGGAGGTTTTTAATTATATGCACACAAAACTATCCGCCACCTAATATTTAGAATAGAACTGACTTCTATCTGGACGACCGAGACGACCTGGAAAGATCTGAAGCGAGAATAGCGGAGCTCTCGCGGGCGGAAGGCCCGCTCGCGGAGCTCCATACTAGCACTTATAGAGCCAATTGTTACCTTCTTTAATTATAATGACTAAGTTCGGGACGCGAGAACATCTGGGAAGTAACATTAGAAAGCGAGCATCATACTATTCCAGACGGATAATTCGTCTGTAATATAAATTTGGCCAATGCCACTGTGAGTGGTTCCACAAAACGACAAATTTCTGCTACACTATTTCGAACAAATTACTTGTTTGTACCTCGGATCAACCAGAGAGCATTTTTTTAGTCCAACCATTAGAAATTGTTCGATGTATTTGGAAATGTTGTAAAAATAGTCTGTACCGATCAATCGGGCTAGAACGAGAGTTCCCAGCAGCTCAAGGCGGAGAATAGTGCCAATCTAGTTTTCGAAGAAACAAACTGTTCCAGAATTCAATTCAAGGCGCAAGTAAACAATTGTTCCATATGCTTTCCGCAGATGGATTTGTTAATCCGTGGACCTGCACCAACACTAATTTCGTAGATGTGCTGATGATAAACCGTGGAAGTAATGCCTTTCATCTCTAGACTCCAACTTTCCTCGTGTTTAAAAAAATCCAACCACTGTTCATGAAGAAATTAATCATCAGTATATCATCTCAATCTACCTGAGACCTGCAAACGGATCGAAAGATAATCTTCAAGAGAACAATGACAGGGCTTAGAACAAAAAAAAACGAAGAAAACTAATCGTTTCTTGAATAACCGCCATTGACTGGACGCACTGGAGATTATATAATTTAAAGATTTCGAAATCTTCTTTTGAGTTATTCAATTGCACTCTGAAAATTTGCACTCCTCAAGTCCAAAATAACAATGACGGTGCTAACAATATGACGGTGCTAAAAATAACAATAACGGTGCTAAAAAAAGCAAACTCAAATGTTTGAATTTGCCCTCTCCATACATGTTGGGATTCTTTGAAGATTCCAAGAATGGATACCACTCAGTGGTATTTCCGTAGAATTTCTTTAGCTCGAGCTCCGGTAACTTTGCACGAGTGAGAACGTTTGACAATTGTGACTTGCGGGAATGGTTTACCGCGCCTTCTGAGGTAACAGACTGTCGTTCTCTACAGTTTTCTCTTTTGCGTTTTCTAACAGTTCCAGCGTGAGTCAAGCGTTAAATTTTTCTCACTGAATGAGGGGATGTGCGTATTCCGTCTTTTATATACAGAGTATACACGGACGGGCTATATAATATATATCTTTTTACGATAACTGTAAAATTTCTCGTGCGCTCATTGGCCGAGAGCTATTGTTTATAAACGTACAAAAGAAAGGTAAATAAACGAACGACTTTGTGGCCGCGCCTTAAGGTAGCCGTGGTTTATTCAAGCCACGACTTTAAGGCTCGTCTTTTATGTTAGACGGGAACTTGCTGGTATAAATGAGTTCGCGGCTTATCCAATCCGGAAACATCAACTGCGCAAACGTAAGTTTTGTTTTTTAGCTTGCGTGAGGAAGCGAGTCGTAATCCAGTGGTCTTGAGAGCTGCGAGAAATAACGTCCTCAAGTACCTCAAGCACTCCGAAAGCCTAAATGATCAGAAAAAACTTTGAGCTACGCCGAAAAATGAAAATTCCTTCAAATATGCAAAGAGAAGAAAATCCCATAATTTATCGAAAGCGGGAAAGTTAAAGGCGGAAGTGTGCCACAAACTCAGCATCATCCATTTCCACCACTTTAGTCTGTCCATGTTTTCGATCAGCATGCTGCCTCAGTTTCGTTTTTAGTTCTTCTTTCAAGACGTCAAGCTGTTTTAACAAAAATACACCTTTGGGAAAATGCTCTCAAACATCTCCCAAGGTTTTTTATACGGGTAGTAATAAACAGCCCTACGCTTTCTTACTTTACTTACCACCGCCATTGCGGCCGCTTTCGCCGAAGACAGCGCAATAATCTAAGTGACGAATCATTATTATGTGCGAGATTTGGCGATAGAAACGAGTTAAGTTTCAAGGTAATTAAATTTAAGTGTTAATTTTCCTTCCAAAGAAGTTAACCTGTCTTGTGCAAAATACGAATGTTCTAAATTAATAACAAACTCTGAAAAATAACACGCAAAGCATTTATACGAGCACTACACGTATTGAAAAAAGTGCAAATGGTCGATTTTTTAGCTTCATATTGTCACATTAACGTTTGACTTGAGAGATAACGAAGAAATTGAACTACATGTACTGCGGTAACGAATGGATTTCAATCATTCGGAACCTTAGCTTTTAAATCACTGTTGAATTCTCCGCGGACCGGTGAACTCAGTGTGACAAGAAAAAACACATCGAATGATCATACACTAAAAAAGCCGCCGAAATATAACAAAGACTGGAATCGAGCAGCCGCTATTAGCTATTAGTAATTATAGTAATTATTAAGTTTCGTCGACTATTTTGCCTAACAAAAAGTAACATTCTAGAGAACTTCAATAACTGACTTGCCATTATTAGCCAAGAAGCCGGAGCATATAAACAACCAATATCATCCGAGCTAGCCTTCCGGGAAAAAAATTTTTCATTTCCTTCCGGACATCTAGCAAAAGTAGCATTAATGTTTAGCGGATTACTGATCTGATTTGCACGCTGTTTCATAATAAATTAAGACGAGAAAACATGCCGTTTTTTATTTAAGATACATCCCTTCTAATCCATTTATTTTTTCTGCATATCATCAGTGCCTGCTGGAGATCCGGCTGCTGGCGACTGAGCCCGCTATTCTACAGATTTCTGTCTCGCTTGGAGGCCAGGTCAGTTATCATCAGATATGAGAGCGATTTTTGTGTTTGTTTAATTGTCGTCAATCTAAAGATGAAATAAAATTTACAAAGAAGTTCCTTTCACGAGCTAATAAGCTAAATATGATGAAAAAATAGTATGTTTATTTAATATTATTAAAGAAAGTGATAACCGACGACAATTACAATTTGCCTGCTGGTATAAGGTATCGCTTTTATCGCACTCAAAAAAAAACTTTGTGTGAACAGAAGAAGCAGATCTGATGATGGCAATTTGTCAGGTACGACCGAGTCTGCGTTTCAGCATTGATTCCCACCTCATGTATAAAGACCATGTATACACTACATACGCGTCTTAGTTTTAAAAGGCAACATCACAAGTCATATCATGAACGTTGATTCGATCGAGCAACGCAGTTTAGAAGGTGAAAAATCATGTGTTAATTTTATTCAGTTAGCGTTTTCGCGATACTAGAGGCTACAAGGTGCTCGGACATTATCACTAGATTTTTTTGTTTAGCTTTTGTTTTAGGGATGGAAAAAAGTTAATGTAAAAAGCTCAGTTAGATACAAAACGTAACTTCCCAACATCCAGTTTATGTCTCTCTGTAGCATCTACAAATGTATCTAGTAGTTATGAACACCTCGGGATATTTGTATTTCCTACTCCAAATGTTTTAGTAATCGTTCTGTTCTTGTACAACAGTTAGCATGCATCAGTTGTGTACATGGTGTAGTGTGAGATGGGATGAGAGAAACTTTGAGAACGTCTAAGTAACCGTCGATACAACGAAGTAAAGTAGAATAACATAACTAATACATCTATTTTTATACGTCTTAGTGTAACACAGTATATCAAGTTGAACATTTGTTATACACGGAATTTGGTCCATTGAAAAAACATGAAATAATAGTGGAATGACTGACTGTGATTGGTCTCACTGATGAGTAAGTTGAATACAAAAGGAGAATGTTGTGCCCAGAAATGATAACGACATACAATGAATCTTTTCAATGACATATTTGTTCGGTGGGCCCAAGTCGCCTCACATATTCAGACTTCAATTATTAGTGTTTTCTACATCGAAAACAGTTAGCTCAATTTTTCGCAACAACATGGAAAAAAATAACGGCTCTTCAGTTTTTCGAAAGGATAACAGTGTCATTTTGGTGGGTTTTGGGTAGCAGGGAAAAAAGTCAAGCTACGGTTTTCTGAAAGACAATTTCAGTTATTTAAGGTGGCTCCGTTGTTATTTCGGGCGCACTCGTCTATGACAAACTTTGTCCCATAACTTTTCCGGCTCTAAAGCTATCCTTCTAAAACTTTGCGAAAACTTACAGCTATTATCTAGCAATAATATGACAGAATTCGATTTTAATGGGATAAAATATATTTAGTGATAATCGGGCTTAAATG
This sequence comes from Dendrophyllia cribrosa, assembly GCA_024195265.1. Lineage (NCBI taxonomy): Eukaryota > Metazoa > Cnidaria > Anthozoa > Scleractinia > Dendrophylliidae > Dendrophyllia > Dendrophyllia cribrosa. Next base: position 36,041,093 of record JAJLRJ010000005.1, on the reverse strand, counting down.
AACCCCACTTTTTGAACAAAATCGCACCCTGTGAAAAAGTTTGCTGTTATATTTGTGTTAAATTTCTGGATTTAGCTTACATTGACTAAATACATACCCTTACTCTGCGGTAAAGTATTTTCAGCTACAGTAGAAAATTAAATTTAGATAGACATTTAAGAATAATAATTAGGGAAAAATGTTTGACACAACGTTTCGATGTCGCCGTGACATCATTTTCAAGTGAGAAAATAAAAATTTCAACTGACTTTATATATGCGGTGTGGATGAAAGCATCCGATCATAAGTTACCTTTCGTCGGTATGGAAGTACTTAAGGGAGTGTTCATTATTCATGGGGAGGGGGGCTGGCAAATGGGGAAACTTAACGTTTGGAACTTTTTGTACCCCTTCGAAGATCAAGGATAACTTTTTTTGCCTCCCCCAGCGAGAAAATAAAAACTTTTTTGACCCCCCCCCCCCCCCCCTTAATTGTAATGAGATGTTTAGAGATAGGGCGTTTAATAAGTCAGCGTGATCCCCTTGTTTGAATATCATCGGCATCACTTTCGAACACTTCCATTCTTAGGGGGAAAGTGCAATTTGTGAATTTAATTACACACCCCCAATGTTTACCGGACGCCAACAAATACTGACCTACTGCTCCATTACCAAAGCCATGTTGATAAAAGATACAAGAAATCGCTTATCAAGACCATGATGAACCACGCTTTTCGCCTCTCATCCACACGGGAGTCTTTCACAACTGAATATGATCGCCTTAAGTTGATATTTACAAACCTCAAGTCAGTAGCCACGCACCTCTTCAGAACCTCTAATTTCATTGGACCTGGTTATCACGCACTTGTATTGTTTTTAGGTCTAGGGTCCATTGTTCTGTTGTTTGTTCTATTGTTTTCTTAGCCAATCTTGTGAGGCGTTCCGAGAGGTGCGTACCGCCTCCCTCAAGTACCCTGAATGCCTCATAAACTCCACCATCTCTCACTTTGTCACCAGTGATGTCTGGAGATGTGCCAGCTCAACTACCCGCCAACGAAAACACTGTTCACCGAGTGGTATTGCCATTTAAAGATCAAAAGTCGACTGATGCCAGCAGTACGCAGCTCTTGCAAGGTCTTCTCTGATTTGCTGTGAAAACAATAGAACAAACAACACAACAATGGACTCTAGCCCTGAAAACAATACGGAGCTGCGTGATACCCAGGTCCAATGAAATTAGAAGTTGTTAAGAGCTGCGTGGTATCCGCGGTGGTGGTGTACAATTTATCAATTTGATCTGTATGATGCAGAGTATGTCGGCTAAACTAGCCGTCATTTACACCAACGTATTGACGAACACCGGCGTTTTTCAGCAATTGGCAAGCATCTCAAGAACGAACACAGCATTATAACCATTGCCAACCTTACCAGTAACTTTTTCGTCCTCAAGAAATGCAACGGAAAATTAGACCGCTTAATTTATGAGATGTTATTCATAAAGAAGAAGAAGCCTAGCCTGAAAAGGCAATTGGACTCCATCCGTGCAAAACTATTTGTTCAGACATACTTACCATGCACACACACACTTACAGTGCCAAATATGTTACTTATTGTTACGTTTATCACCTTACACCGCATATATTAAGTCAGTTTGAATTTTTATTTTCTCACTTGAAAATGATGTCATGGCGACAACGAAACGTTGTGTCAAACTTTTTTCGCTAATTAGCTGTTATTGTTTTATAAATGACAAGTTAGTTTAGCAACTTTGGCAAATCTGAATAATCATTTTGTTCACCGAAACATGAATATTTTATTGCGATGAGTGATATATACTTACACCGTTAATCGTTGAGTCCGTTTTTATTGCCGCTAATAGGTTTGTATATCCTGCATTATTTTCCGTGCAATGAATAGTTTAAAATGAGATAGCGAAGAATTAAGACGAAGAATTAGAATCATCAAATATGATTTTATTTCTTTCAGAATAATTATTGGAATGTTTTTTTTATATTTCACAATGCTGTGCGGATAAATAACGATTGGCAATAATTAATTCTTCTAAGATAACTGAAGATAGTATAGGTATAGCTATAGTGAATGTAATTGATATTTTGGGGGATTTCTGAATGTAATCATTACGCTGAATACGAATCGGACCAAATTGGCGATATTCTTTTATCACATCTAAATAGCAACTCATTTTAAACCATATTTAATTTCACGTTGTGTTAAGATTTTAAAAAGATACATTACTTTTTTACGATTTTCACTGTTTTTTGTTGTTGTTAATTTTTACTAAAAATTAAATGTTTATTTTAAAATGCTATATATATTTGAGACTGATTTTAGAGCGTCTTAGACCTTTTCAGAACATGACATAATACAGTATTCAATTGTTAGTCATGCATTGTTGTTCCTTTACAGTTTAGTAATGAATACAATTCAAAGGGGACAGACTTCAAATAAATGTGGCTTCTAAACATTTCTAAATTTCATAACTGTTCATCAGTAGGATGCCTAAAATGTGTGCAATTCCACAATTGGTTTCGGCTCCATCAAATCCTATACCAAATGTGGCCTTACACATTATGGAATTATCGTGCTGTTATCTGAAATAAGAAGGATCACATCATATGCCGTTTGTAATGGATTTGTAATGAAACTCGCGGCTAAAACTATTGTAAACAGGAATTATTTACTATCCTTTTCAAAATTTTCAATATCTATTGGTGATGTGAATTGATTATGTTCTATATTTAACTTTTAAACAATTATCAACCATCAACGCTAACGAAGTTATAAATTATTGTTAATTCGACCAAGAGGAAGTGATGTTTTCTACGTGTATCGACAATTTCGGTTGCCGGAAAACAAAAATTGGCTCTTACTGATTGAATATGATTTTCCACACAATTACTAACTATCCCTGAAGCTTTAAGAATTACTAGATGGCAGCTGCAGTTGTCCCCTAATAAGATGCCTTCCTTGCCGCACACCGGCTCAAGCAACTCGGACAACCCTCTCACAGCTAATGAGACAAGTTAAAGCTTTGATGTTCGGCGAAGCTGTTCCAATGTTTAAATATAAGGTAAATCGTTCACTTGTAGTTAGTCCTGTACTGCTTAGCAGTAAGTACGATCGAAGTTTAATAAGTTTAATAAAGACCAAGAGGCAATATTTCAGGTTTGGAACTTTAAAACGCTATTGATATGAATCTTTTTATCTAAATTCGTAATATCAGATACTTAATCATTAATTGTCTTAATTGGCATAGGGTAACTAAAGAAAAAAATAAAGATTTAGTATTGTCAGGTTGGTTTTGCTAAAATTGGAACTGGATGTTTTCCTTTTATTCTCACATTAACAAAGTGACGTAGATTTTCACACAAGCTGTGAGTGAGGGCTATGTACTCACCAACCGCGGCAATCCTAAGTTTCCCGCAAATGAAATAGATTAATTGTTAAAAGTAAATTTACCAATTTAGATTTTCTTCCTTTAGCTGTTATTGAATCTCTGGTGCACAGAACATAAAGTGTGTCAACGAACCTATATTCAGCAAAAGAAAACGTGCAAACACGGCTTTCAGTGAATAAGCGATCGCACCACCAATACAGTATGTTGCCCAGTTTCCGGCCACTTTAGTTTGTAATCGCTATAACTTCTTGTTTTTGTGCGGAAAATTTCTCAATTTCCTTTCAAAGACAGTTCATGTACTTACCTTTAAAATGTTCAATGATTGGCGGCTTTCCCCAAGTATTAAAGAAATTATACCATTTTTCGCAAAACTAGTAAGTTGCCCAGTTTCCGGCCAGCTAGCCCAGTTTCCGGCCATCGACTTAAAATAAATTTTCCTTGAAACCTCTCGAAGTAAACCGACTTTTAAGCCCCTTGATAATAGTGGTCGCCTAGTTATAAATATCAGGCAAGTTTCAATATTAAGCTTTGTCATCTACCGTTTTACTCAGTATTCAAAATATGTATGACCTCAGTGACCCGGAAGCGTATCTTCCGCGGTATGTTGACAGACTACTTAAACAAATACATATGACTTACGTACTTTTAGTCACGCTATACATGCATTAGCTGTTGTTAATTCGTAATCTTTGTTACACTTACACATGTATCTTTAATTTCTCGACCAGTAAATTTTAAAATTCGGTTCTTTCACTCAAAAAGAAATAGGTTTTGAGTAATGTGTCTTTTAGTGGCCAGAAACTGGTACACTAGGTCGAAATCTTCGCTGAGAGTTTGACTGCTAAAATTTCAGGAACAGCCTTATTCTAGCTGATGATGATAGATTCCCTAATCACTTTCATCTTTAATCTAACATTTGTCCAAAAATTATGAAGCTCCTTGAGATATTTCCTGTGAAACGAACTATTTGATAATCTACGGTAGTTTTGATGTGCAGTGAAACGAACCAAAATTAATCGCTAAACGTTTAATCACCTGGACAAAACCTGTCCTTCCTCGGCCGTTTCTTGTTCAAAACGAGCGCCAAAACCACCAATGTATAGCGGAAATGTTCGTCTTTCTTTCGGAATGCTTCGGTGGACAAAAATTTAAAACTCCGACGAACATAACGGACATAAGTTTTTTTTGGCCGGAAACTGGTACTGGCCGGAAACTGGGCAACACACTGTAGAGTGTCTTAATTTGCTCAGAGATCAGAGACTAGTGGCCAAAACATGTAGTCAAGCGGATACTCATGTCGACCCATGGATATTTGTTCGCTTCAATTTCTTTATTGAAGCTTACAACTGTTTTGTTAAATGTTTTTACTTTTATTTAACTGTTTTACGGCCGCAACATTACCTCAGAGAGCTTTCGATAGTGGAAACGACGTTACTTTCTTATCGCGCTTTTCATAACAGTTATAAACCTACGTCGATAATAAGAACTGCAAACACATTTCCAAGTTTGTACTCTGTCTGTCAAAACGCCCTCTTAAAGCCGTCATTATATAGAAAGGTTCAGTGAATAATGATAATGTCTGTTAGTTGGACATTCCGGATTATTGTATGTGAATTTCACTGGAAAAATGACTGACATGACCTCCTTCGAGAATTTACTGTCGTCTCTATTGTCCTGTATTTTCTTTAGAATATGTTTACATCATACCGGCACAGTGTGAATCTGAGTTGGTACAGTTTGGAAATGGCCCTTTTGCGGCATTGATTGAAACGAAGCTGTTTTTGTCCGGCACTAATTGAGATTCTTGGGAATAAAGTTTTCCCATTTAAGAATACATAAGATATCTCAATAAATTGTTGGAATTGTCTCGTTGTGACAGGGATAGATTTCTTACAGCATGTTGTTTACACAAATAGTTTGTCTTGTGATTGCGTCTTTTTCAGGTTCGGCGCCATTAAGTGATTTTGCATGATATTCTTGACGGAATAGGCAGATGGTGCATAGAATTTAATTTCTCTATTTACATTCGAGCATTGCGCAAATTATTTTGACACAGGCTGTGTTTATTCATATGTTATAACAACCGCAATAATGATGCCTTGGTTTCTCATTGTTTCCTTCGCAATTTCTCAAAGGTACTCAATACTTTTCACATTCATTTTCTGTCGTGCAAGTTTGTAGGTATATCTTGGTCTATTTCTGTATATAGGGAAAGATATGCGTATACATTTTTTTTTTTACATTTTGATGTCTCGCTGACTACTTTAATATTCTAGATGGGTTTCTAGATTGAAGCTAGTACTGCTTCAATCGATAAATTAATTTTTTCGTAGTGGTTTAAACCTTCGGATTTCAGATTTTATTTTGAGGTAACATTGATTTAAATACTTTTCACGTATGAATGTGTTATAAATGACATGCGAGTCTAGTGTAAGCGGAAGAAAGCTGAAAAAAACAATTTTGTTCCACGTAAATGATTGACACACTGGTAAAAAAAAAACTTTGATTGTTTCACTTTATCACTTATCGATTCGATTTGAAAGCTGAAAAGGTAAAATAACGTAGAAGCTCTAAATATTGCGTCTCTACTCTATTTATCCTCTCTATTCCAAATGTAGGGATTGAAATGCCAGGAGAACGCAAAAGCAATGAATATCAGCCCTGGGGAAATAGCAAAACAGCAAACGTTGATTTCTATTGGGCCAATGTAAATCAACTGTCAGTCAGTCTGTACGAAAACTTGTACTATTGTTCAGAAATATAATCGAATTAACCTATGAGTGATATTTTAATCATAAAACAGCGATACACAAGCCCCGCATTTCTTTTTTTTTTTTTGGTTGGTTTTAGTCTGTGGGGTTGATTTAGCTTTAAAATAGAACTATCTACTAAAAATATAGCAGCAATACTATATTTAATAGGTGTTTACGTGTAGCCGAATAATATTATCAAGTAGATGATCTGACGAGAGTGCCACTGTTACATGGAATTCCATTTTTATCATTGATTTTTTTCCTTAAGACTGAAGACGACATTGCATCTTTTCTCGTTTCATTTATTCGGGTGAAAACGCCCATTGATAGTGTTTCATTAACAGTGGATATTCTGTATGTCGGATTAACTTTGCAGGAAGACCAATAAACGAAACTGGAGTACACTGCCACAAGAATTTTGAGATGACGTTCCTCGAACGTGTTGTACTAATAATTAGCTGGTGGCTGCAAATATCAGTGATGGCGGATGCGAGAAAAGGTAACCATGTAGTAATGTTGTTTGGACCGAGTAAGTGACAAGTTTGCTATAATCCGTAGACATTTTAATAGAGATGGTTGCTTAAATTACTGCTTCGTTAACAAAAACCTAAAGAATAAAGCATTTCTTGCGGCTAAACTTTGACAAAACGTTACATTTCTTACCAAATCTCTGCCGGTGTAAACAGTCCCCCCATTGAATTAAGTTTATATCATTCGTTTGCTAGTATATAAAATGATAGAGAGATGGATCAGATGTAAAATGATTAATTATGGTGGTTTATGGCATCCATTGTGTGGAATATTTCTCACAATACATGTAGTAAGAGATAATGTTTGATAGTGTTATTATCCACATTGTGCGTGATGTTGTGTTTCTTCTATTTAGAAAACTGCACATTTGACATAGACTTATGTGGATGGATAAACGAGAAGCAAGCGGACATGTTCGACTGGAGGCGAGCTACGTTCACTTCCACCTTACTTACTGGCCCTTCACGAGATGTGTCAGGTAAAATCGCAGAAATCGTCCTTTTCAGTTGTGGTATAACTGTACGTTCGACCACTTACAACCACTATGATACATCCACTTCATTCGTTGTAGCGCTCACTCCTGTTATGAACCCACCAGTCTCATAACAGCCACATATAATCCCATCAATCCTACCTTCTTTACAGGATGTCATACTCGATAAAACAAAGAGTAATGTTTTATTCTTCAAAAAAAGGAAGCTTGTAATGTTCAACAATAACACATGCTATGTGAAGTGTGGAGAATTCCGAGCGAACATTCAGAGCAAAGTTAAATGACTTCCTTTCATCGTCAAAAGAATGGAAAATCATGACACAGTTACAGTGATGGAGGCTTCCCGCTGGCCAGGAAAATTGAATGATCTTATGCTGTGTTCACATCAGCACTAAATCATGTTTAGAACAAACGTGTTTTAACGAAACACATTTTCCGTAAACAAGTTTGTGACTTCACTGTTCATATTAGTTTTTAGGTTTAAAACAACGTTCAAACCTGCTTCTATGTATGTTTTACGGAACCGCCATAAGCTCGCCTAATTTTTTTTATAATTACACATGAACCGAAAAAACTAGAGCACGAACGTGATGTTACATGACTCTGTGCTCTAATTTAATTTGTCACTGAGCCCTTCGAGAGAGGAGACGACATTTTCGCTAACGCGTTTCGTCTGGTGTTTAGTTTGAAAATACGGTAATACGTTCATGATAACCGTCACGAATATAGCGTCTCCAACGTTTAAGCCTATCGCCATCACATACTAAACTTTCTAAACTATCCGTGTAGTTCTGGTTCGATTCTGGTAGTTCTCTGTAGTTCTCGTAACTATTGTAGTTCTCGTAAATTTCGTAGTTCTCGTAGTTCTCGTTGTTCTGTAGTTCTGTAGTTCTCGTAGTTCTCGTAGTTCTGTAGTTCTGCAGTTCTCGTAGTTCTTGTAGTTCTGTAGTTCCTAGTGTAGTTCTTGTAGTTCTGTAGTTCTCGTAGTTATGTAGTTCTCGTAGTCCTGTAGTTCTCGTAGTTCTGGTAGTCCTGTAGTTCTCGTAGTTCTCGTAGTTCTGTAGTTCTGTAGTTCTGTAGTTCTGTAGTTCTGTAGTTCTCGCAGTTCTCGTAGTTCTGTAGTTCTATTAAGTTCTCGTAGTTCCGTAGTTCCTGTAGTTCTCGTAGTTCTCGTAGTTCCTGTAGTTCTCGTAGTTCTGTAGTTCTCGTAGTTCTGTAGTTCTCGTAGTTCTGTAATTCTCGTAGTTTCGTAGTTCTGTAGTTCTCGTTGTTCTCGTTGTTCTCGTTGTTCTCGTAGTTCTGTAGTTCTGGTTGTTCCTGTAGTTCTGGTAGTTCCTGTAGTTATGTAGTTCTGTAGTTCTCCTAGTTCTGTAGTTCTGTAGTTTTGGTAGCTATGTAGTTCTCGTAGTTCTCGTAGTTCTGGTAGTTCTGGTAGTTCTGGTAGTTCTGTAGTTCTGTAGTTCTGTAGTTCTGGTAGTTTTGTAGTTCTGGTAGTTCTGGTAGTTCTCGTAGTTCTGTAGTTCTCGTAGTGCTATAGTACTGTACTTATGTAGTTCTATAATTCTCGTAGTTCTGGTAGTCTGGTAGTTCTGGTAGTTTTCGTAGTACTGTAGTTCTGTAGTTCTATAGCTCTGGTAGTTCCTGTAGTTAGGTAGTTCTCGTAGTTCTGGTAGTTCTGATAGTTCTGTAGTTCCTGTAGTTGTCGTAGTTCTGTAGTTTCTGTAGTTCTCGTAGTTCTGTAGTTCTCGTAGTTCTGTAGTTCTGGTAGTTCTGTAGTTCTGCAGTTTTGTAGTTTCTGTAGTTCCTGTAGTTCTGTAGTTCTCGTAGTTCGCAGTTCTCGTGGTTTTGTTAGTTCTGTAGTTCCTTGAGGTTAGGGTAACCCTAACTAAACACTTACCCTAAACCCTAAACCTCACAGGAACTACAGAACTACAGAACTAGTAGTTCCTGTACAGAACTACAGAACTATGAGAGCTAGAGAACGACGAGAACTACGAGAGCTACAGACGAGAACTACAGGACTACGGGAATTACGAGAACTACAGAACTACCAGAGCTACGAGAACTACAGAACTACCAAAACTACAGAACTACCAGAACTACACGGATAGTTTAGAAAGTTTAGTATGTGATGTTGATTCAGGCTTAAACGTTGGAGACGCTATATTCGTGACGGTTATCATGAACGTGTTACCTAAAATACCTCGTGAGGTAGTTTCAATCATGCTCGGAATAAACATGTTTCGATAATGATTGGCGCAATTTACCACCTGATGTGACACCTGACAGTGAAACATGTTTCATTCGTGATCAAATTTAACATGTTTCGCCGTAGTGTGAACACAGCATAAGTCATCAAACACGTGTCTTTTACAACAAGTTTTATTTCAAGTTGAGTTATAAGTTTACAAAGCTTGTGCTCGCAATTAGCAAGGGCTATTCGAGGCGGGCACAGGAGAAAAAGAACATTTTATAATACATTTATGTATACAGCTATTTGAATTAACGTTGTCGGATGAAAGCTCAAAGCCTACAAGCCAGGGCCGCAAGGTGGTATGGTAGTTGTAAATAGACATTCTATTTTTCCGGTTGGCAGTGCGGGTGCGACGGGAAAATGACGTTTGTCTCCGTGTTCTTACGAAACAAAAACAGACGAGAATCTTATCAATAGGTTTAATGAGCGAAAACATGCCTCTGCACGTGCGTTTTACATTTTGGTACATTTCTTTGCCGCTCCCTGCAAAACAACGGCGTCAAATGATCAAATTATAGGTTATGTGGAAAACAATGAACACACGACGGTTAATTTTTTCTTTTCTCCCACGATCTTTGAACTTGAAAGACGTCCCTACAAATTAAGCTCCCGGACAGTCCAGTCACGTTAGACAAACAAATTGGAACTGACAACTGCCTTTGCTTCAGCTTCCAATTGTTGATTTTGGTAAATTTATGCATAAAAACCCCATATTACTTTGCGGTCTTGGCTTTAAGCTTTTTCATCCGACAACGTTAATTGAAATAGCTGTATGTATAAAACGAACAATCCTAGAAGCAATCTAGTTTGTCGCGTGTTTTTTAGTCAGAATGAGACAGGAAGTCAGACTGTAGATAAAACCGGAAATACACAATGTCATGGTTTTAAGAGTTGCACTCTAATATCAGAAATTCTAATATAATTGTCCTCTTTTTCCAGAATTTCAAAGAGTTTTTCCCTTTAGTTCTCTTTTAAATTGATTTTGTTAAGTGTTTTGATAGAAAGTGGGATACTGTTCCAAATCAGAGCACCAGAAATAGAGAAGGCTCGCTTCATATTTTCAGTTATAACTTGCTCAACATAATAATTTTCATTAGTAACAGATCTAGTCCGGTAGCTGTGGACAGAAGAGTAAAAAGAAGAAGAGTTGAAAAAGTAAAACACGAGAATTTAGTTTTATCGACTGAGTCGATAAGGTAAATTGACCACCGTAAAAAGATTCAAATAGCTGACGTTTCGAGCGCTAGCCCTTCGTCGGAGCGAATCAAGGAATTGTGGGTAGTGTGTGGTTTTATATAGTAAGCGGTGGAGCTACGCTATTGGTGGAAATTTGGTGACGTGAAAAACAAATGTAGATTAGTTGAATGAAAAGCGTTCGTTGATTCCGTGGGGTTTGAGAGTGCCGATTTGAAAGATGATTTTTTGTTCTAGGTTTTTACGGCTTTCTGTGTTACCCTGGTGTAGGGAAAGGCCGCAGATTGTCATGTGTTGTTTAGAATGGTTAGTAAGATTAAAATGGCGCGCGACTGGTTTGGATGCGTCTTTGTCATTTTTTTCAACGTCTCGGAGATGTTCACGAAAACGGTCGCCCAGTCTCCTCCCTGTTTCGCCAATGTATATCTTTTTGCAAAAAGTACATGTTATGCAGTAGATAACATTTACGGAGGTGCATGTAAAACGATCAGTGATTTTAATAGATCGTTTGGGTCCTGTTATTTTGTCCGCGTTGTGAATGAAAGGACAAGTGTTACATCGTGTGCGTGTGCATTTGAAAGTTCCCGGTACATCGTCAGATTTCAGTGCGCTCGTAACTAGAAAGTTGCCTATGTTTTTGTCACGTTTGAATGAAATTAGTGGGGGTTGTGAAAAAATTCTGCCAGTTTCGGGGTCGTTTTGGAGTAATTTGAAATTTTTTAAAATGATGCTTTTGACTGTGTTGTTGTGTGGGTGGAAAGTGAGGGTGAATGGAATTCTCTCGTTCTCTTCCATCTGTGGCATTTGTAGTGCTGATTGTCTGTCGATCTGTTGTGCACGTTGTTGGCCCGTATTAACAACAGAGTCAGGGTACCCACGTTTCTTGAAAAACTGGCACATTTCTTCTGATTTGTTGGAAAAATCAGAGTCATCACTACATAGACGTCGAAGTCTGAGAAATTGAGAATACGGAATGGCGTTTTTAACGTGCGATGGATGTGAGGATGAATGTAACAGATAACTGTGGGAATCTGTAGGTTTGTAGTGCACACTTGTGGATAAACTGTTACCGTTGATTGAAATATTAATGTCAAGAAAAGCGACTGAGGTTTCGGAAATTTCCCAGGTATATTTTAGAGCTGGATGAAAAGTATTGACAGAAGTTATGAATTGATTAAGTTCCTCTTTACTGGAAGAGGTAGCGCCAATGCAATCGTCGATGTAGCGGCCGTAGAGTTCGGGTTTGGTTCCGTGGTACTGATTAAAAAATTTGTCTTCGATGTGGCCTACAAAAAGGTTAGCGTAGCTTGGTCCCATTTTGGTGCCCATGGCGACTCCATTTACTTGTTTGTAGTAGTTTTGGGAAAATGAAAAACAGTTAAGTGTCAAAACTAATTCGGCCAAGCGGAGCAGTGTTTCTGAGCTTGGGTTTTGAATGGAGCGCTGGTCGAAAAAATATTTTAGTGCTTGAAGTCCTTCGTCATTGGGGATGACGGTATATAAAGAGGTAATGTCCATAGTGAAAATTAATTTGTTTTCGCTGGGAAAACTGAAATCCCGGAAAATTTCGAGTGCGTGATTGGTGTCCTTAATGTACGAGGGTAGTGATTTGACAATGGGGGCCATGATTTTGTCTAAATAGCTAGAAATTAGTTCGGTAGGACAGCTACAAGCGGAAACAATTGGTCGGCCCGGATTGTTTGGTTTATGAATTTTAGGTTTGAAATAAACGCGTGAGGTTCTAGGAGTAGTGATGATGAGATTGTTGGCGGTAACTGGTAATTGTTGTTTAGTAATGAGGTCTTGGATAGTTTCTTTGACAATTTTTTGGTTGGTAGAAGTGAGATCTTTATCAACTTTGGCATAGAAAGCGGACCGACCTTTACCGACAAGAGGCTTTTCGGCAACTTTCTGACACCGCTTTCTATGCCAAAGTTGATAAAGATCTCACTTCTACCAACCAAAAAATTGTCAAAGAAACTATCCAAGACCTCATTACTAAACAACAATTACCAGTTACCGCCAACAATCTCATCATCACTACTCCTAGAACCTCACGCGTTTATTTCAAACCTAAAATTCATAAACCAAACAATCCGGGCCGACCAATTGTTTCCGCTTGTAGCTGTCCTACCGAACTAATTTCTAGCTATTTAGACAAAATCATGGCCCCCATTGTCAAATCACTACCCTCGTACATTAAGGACACCAATCACGCACTCGAAATTTTCCGGGATTTCAGTTTTCCCAGCGAAAACAAATTAATTTTCACTATGGACATTACCTCTTTATATACCGTCATCCCCAATGACGAAGGACTTCAAGCACTAAAATATTTTTTCGACCAGCGCTCCATTCAAAACCCAAGCTCAGAAACACTGCTCCGCTTGGCCGAATTAGTTTTGACACTTAACTGTTTTTCATTTTCCCAAAACTACTACAAACAAGTAAATGGAGTCGCCATGGGCACCAAAATGGGACCAAGCTACGCTAACCTTTTTGTAGGCCACATCGAAGACAAATTTTTTAATCAGTACCACGGAACCAAACCCGAACTCTACGGCCGCTACATCGACGATTGCATTGGCGCTACCTCTTCCAGTAAAGAGGAACTTAATCAATTCATAACTTCTGTCAATACTTTTCATCCAGCTCTAAAATATACCTGGGAAATTTCCGAAACCTCAGTCGCTTTTCTTGACATTAATATTTCAATCAACGGTAACAGTTTATCCACAAGTGTGCACTACAAACCTACAGATTCCCACAGTTATCTGTTACATTCATCCTCACATCCATCGCACGTTAAAAACGCCATTCCGTATTCTCAATTTCTCAGACTTCGACGTCTATGTAGTGATGACTCTGATTTTTCCAACAAATCAGAAGAAATGTGCCAGTTTTTCAAGAAACGTGGGTACCCTGACTCTGTTGTTAATACGGGCCAACAACGTGCACAACAGATCGACAGACAATCAGCACTACAAATGCCACAGATGGAAGAGAACGAGAGAATTCCATTCACCCTCACTTTCCACCCACACAACAACACAGTCAAAAGCATCATTTTAAAAAATTTCAAATTACTCCAAAACGACCCCGAAACTGGCAGAATTTTTTCACAACCCCCACTAATTTCATTCAAACGTGACAAAAACATAGGCAACTTTCTAGTTACGAGCGCACTGAAATCTGACGATGTACCGGGAACTTTCAAATGCACACGCACACGATGTAACACTTGTCCTTTCATTCACAACGCGGACAAAATAACAGGACCCAAACGATCTATTAAAATCACTGATCGTTTTACATGCACCTCCGTAAATGTTATCTACTGCATAACATGTACTTTTTGCAAAAAGATATACATTGGCGAAACAGGGAGGAGACTGGGCGACCGTTTTCGTGAACATCTCCGAGACGTTGAAAAAAATGACAAAGACGCATCCAAACCAGTCGCGCGCCATTTTAATCTTACTAACCATTCTAAACAACACATGACAATCTGCGGCCTTTCCCTACACCAGGGTAACACAGAAAGCCGTAAAAACCTAGAACAAAAAATCATCTTTCAAATCGGCACTCTCAAACCCCACGGAATCAACGAACGCTTTTCATTCAACTAATCTACATTTGTTTTTCACGTCACCAAATTTCCACCAATAGCGTAGCTCCACCGCTTACTATATAAAACCACACACTACCCACAATTCCTTGATTCGCTCCGACGAAGGGCTAGCGCTCGAAACGTCAGCTATTTGAATCTTTTTACGGTGGTCAATTTACCTTATCGACTCAGTCGATAAAACTAAATTCTCGTGTTTCATCCCCCCACCGACGCAGCACCACAGTTTCTCTAGAAACTAACCCCATTCATTTGAAAAAGTAAAAAGTTGACACTGGCTGTAGATTTAAAAAATATGGCAGTTTCGGTAGCGTACTGCTGCCTTCTTCAGCGAACAAAGATGTAAATGGCGTCCGTAACGGTGATGAATGAAGTTAACAATAGAAATTCTTATGAGAAGCGTTTTGAAAAACAATCACATAGGTGAAAAATAACAAATGAATGTAGAAATGATAAATTCAATGTTCTAAAAATTCTTTTCCTGACTAACGAAAATACCAATCCTCTAGAAAAACGTGGATGTCGCCGCCCTCCGAGAATTTGTTGTTCTACCGACTACGGCAAAGGTTTCTGGTGAAAAAATTTCAAGAATCCTTAACAGTTGCAACATCAAAGTCTCGCATAAACCTATTCGTACCATCGCTAACATTCGCTAACCTAAGGATAGAACAAACGAACAGCTTACAAAAATGTTATTTACAAGATCAAGTGTAAGAATTGCTCCAGCGCATCTACTGGCCAGACTTCACGCGCAGTCGATACGCGTGTTAAAGAACGTGCTAAAGCCATTGTAACGCTTAATAAAAATTTTTCTTCTTGTGTAACACTACATACTACACCAGCACGAAATCGACCTGGAAAATGCTGAAATCCTCGACCGTGCTCAACAATGGAAGCAAATACATTTTCTAGAGGCTTGGCATTCCGTTCCCGTGCCTGACTATTTTTAACGTGTAATTTATTTCCTATAGGTAATGGATACTTCATTTATCTAGAATCGTCTGGTACTGGTCGCCCAGGAGATAAAGCAAGACTACGAAGCCCTCCTTTAAATGGAACCCAATGCATGACATTCTACTATAACTTCTATGGCAAAACCATGAGTTGCGTTGTTATATACATTCAAACTGCTGATGGCTTAGAAAAGATCGTATGGATCAAGTCTGGCCATTGGGGAGACCGCTGGATAAAAACACAGATTGAGATGAGTGAAAAGAAAGCGAACTATTCGGTTGGTCTTTTATTCCAATTCTCTTAATTTAAGACAAAGTACCAACATTTAGATGGTTTATTTAACAATTAAAGCAAACCAAACTATGTATTATATCAGTTGAAAAAACACAACGGACACGACAAAGAAGCTCATGGTTGGCCTTCTTTGTATGCTTTATGATATAGTTTTAGAATTTAATTGCATGCACCGAAGATCATTAAATCATGCGAAACTTTGTATTTCACGGAACATGAATATGAAGTTAACCCTCAAATCCTTTATAGATTTCTGTGAACGAACTCGATATTGACGCCTTCCTAGACATCAGATCCAGTTTCCATTCTTGGCTTGCTTTCTTTTTACGTTGTATGTTGTGACAAGTTTGACCTCCTTACTTGTAAGGATTCCAGACGCGAAGCGTTGAACGAGTTATAGCTGTCGGGGACAAATATGCAAATTTTCACTCCTTCCTTCCTTCCTTCCCTCTATCAACTAACTGTAAACGGTAATTGCGCTGACCATGGGGACGGTGTTATAGGGAGGGGAGGGTGGGGAGTTGGACGCAGAGGATGGGAGTGGGAATTCGGTGGAGCAAAACGCGTAGGAGAGGGGAGGTTCCTAAGGTTGTTACGTATTCACCGGTTGGCTCGTAGGAGCCTTTGATTCTATTGGTTATGACAAAAACGGTATTTAGCAAAATCAGAGGAGATTGTAGAAGTAAGTCCCACGCTACATCTTTAAATGAAAAACACTGCAAGAATAAAGATATTATTAAAAACTGATAATTATATAATTATATATTCACAGAGGGACTTTAAAAAGCAATGAACAGCATTTCGTGTAAGGGTAGATTGACAGATTAAGTATATTTTTTGAAGGTGATAATAGAGGGAATAAGAGGAAGTGCACACCTCGGTGATGCTGCCTTGGACGAATTTCGCTTCATAGAGGGACCTTGCAAAAATGGTTTGTATCCTTAGTCGATAAAAGGTTAATTTTTGTTTAAACATAACACGATGTTTGAAAATGTGTATGGTAAATATTGCTAAATGTATGCCTGAATAACAAATACATAAATCAAACTTTCAATAGGTCATTTGCACGATGGCGTCATTTGACTACAACTACCAAAATTCATTTCGTTTTTCCTTTCTTATTTAAATTTTGTAATCCCAGTGAGGTTTAAATAACAATAGCTCTAATTTGCACTACAAAACAAAAACCTGAAGGATTCTGGTAGTTGTAGTATTATGACGTCATCGTGCAAATGGCCTATTGAGCAAGAAATTCTGGGTCCTTTTACAATTATATAAACATCTCTGGTTTATTGGCATACATTACGTGGTCGTGCGTATTTAGAACATGGCTGTACAGAATGGAGGATACAAAATACGAAGAAAGGGATCAGTTTCACTATAATGACTCTGAAAATTGGGCGGGTTCAAACACCTTAAAAAGGACAGTGTCCCGGCTAAAATATCGTGTTTACATGATTATGGCCAAGAACTTGCTTTATGCTTGATGCCTGACTTAGGAAGAAATTAAAGTAATAAACGCAAAGTTATATAAACTAAAGTGACAAAAAAACGACTAAAAAAACATTCCACCAGAACACATCTCATGCAATTATTGTCTTTGTTGCAGAACCTCGTGTGTTCCATGTGGCTTCAACAAGGGAAGAAAACAGAGAGGTTTATCAGATCCACTCCTTTCCAGCTCATGATCAGTGGCTACACAAATTTGAGTTTACAGCTTATCAGAGCTTGCGCACGGAGAACGATACCATGATGTTTATTTATCCTGCATCTAGGGAAGGAAATCCAATCATATCAACAATTCCTTATCTCAAAGATTCTCGACGCTTTCCATACGACTTTTTTATTGCCAAGAGAAATAATGCCACTAATGAAATGTTTGAGCTTTCTTTAAGTTCTAACTCCAGTAAGATAAGCATTTCTAGCAAGTCAGATGACTGTTGCTTGGTAGTTCGAACAGAAAAAATTCCAGTTATCCAGTTTCCAGGTAAGTAGAATTGCGATGAAATTTCTGTTTGTAAGGTAATGCCTTTATTTAGCGCGAGTACCGCAAAGGTCGCGATCTACTGACCCTTTTGATCGCGGTAATGTTGTCTCAAATAACGGCTTGTGATAGGTTCAAATAATTAAATGGAGAACGCCGACTCAGTTGGGTTCGTTACGAAGAACCGGCGGCAAATTTTGAGAAGGCGTTGTGGACAAGAGCAGTGGCTTAACGTCAGACCCCGTAAGCTGTTCATCTGAACTGAAACAAGCACAGCCGGCATGATTGTTCCAGTTATTTAAAGGCCTGATTGGTGGCCCTCTGCAGTCGAGCAGCTTTTTATGATTGAAGACATAAACCCTATTTTTCCTGGGCATTTTTGTGTTCCTGAACACCCACCCCCCTCGTAAGGTAGAGGGTACATGGTACGTCCAATACTATTTCCTTTGTGGTCCACACAATGGAACAATTGCGTTATTAGTTCTGCAGAGTCGCCATTTTGGATCCGCCATCTTGGATTTCTGGACTTTTTTAAAACCTCTTCAAAACCGTCCAAATTGACCCAAAATAATGAAAACCAATTGGACAATGACGTCATGTGACGTGCTAATCACGTAATTAGTGCTACGCAGCTGCCATCTGGGATCCGCCATCTCGGATTTCTCCAAAATTCCATAAAATCGTGCAAAGTGATTCAAAATTAAGCAAAACCAATAATGAAACGCTAAATGACATAAGAAATGTAAAAGTTATAACGATAAATATGGTTTTTTTTCATTTAAAGGTAAAGTCTTGTTGCCATGGAACATCAAGTCACGTGATCGATAAAATGCCATACTAAATTGCTGCCAGATAAATTTTAGGAAAAGTTACGAAATTTGATGGCGTTTGATTTCATATTAAAAAAGGTTACGAGTGTTGAAAGTTAGCGCGGGTAAATGAGTTTGAGAAGCACAGTTTACATATATGCACAGGCGTAGCTACTTTTGTTTAATTGAAACATTATTTAGGCTTCAGAAAAACACTTTGTTGAACCAAGGTATTAATACTTTATTTATGTTGTAGAAAGAAACAGAAGCTGTTTCCCTGGGTGGATACCTGTTGGCCCATCCTGTCTTCGTTTCTTCGTGAACACGAGAAGGACCTGGGACGGCGCCCGTGCATCTTGTCGGCAGCAAGGAGGAGACCTGGCACTAGTAAAGAATACTGTTTTATTCAGCAGTGACTTCATGAGGCTGCTTACGAGCATCACTCATTCAGAGACGGACTTTTTCGTTGGATTTCGTCAAACGAGGTTAAAGCTTGGAGTTGATGCCTGGCTCTGGAATGATGGAAAGAGTGTGGGTGACGAACAGTGGAAAAATGGCTACCCGCTGAACGATGACAAGAATGTGTGTGGAGCATTAAGCAGGATTAACGGGGACCTTGTGAACACTGATTGTGCCAGTATGAATGGATTTATATGTGAAAGCTGGGAAGGTACTTTACAAGTTTTTCACGGACTGGGCATAATTGTAGTTGTAATTGTGCAACAGTTTATGGGAGTAGCTAATGGTCATGGGTTGTGGGTCGTGGGTAAAAGGTCGTAGGTCGTGGGTAAAATGTCGTGGGTCGTGGGTAAAGAAAGAAATGAAGGATTGAATAAAAGCAATTTTGAAACATTAAAGCATCCAAAGAGAGACAAACAAAGTATTGTATTCCACGATTAGAGACGATCGGGATGCGAATTGAGAGCGATATTTTTAACTCTTGGATAGGATAGAAGTTTATTACATCTCTCATAATTTTTCCATTATTTTACTACATTTGATTCTTTAGATTCTTTGCTACAATTTTTGGATTCATTTGAGTTTAGAGTTTTAGAACGGCGGTTTAGATGGGAAAAATCTATATCATGAAGAATATACAGAACTTTGTTCCTGAATTTCTGTCGTGTGTTCTCAATATCTATACTTGTCGTGTGCTTGAAATCGTGATATATAGCGTGGCTTATTATTTGGCACTTAGATGCACTTAGTTTCGCTACACGACTGACTTTTTTTAACTAGAGGTTTAAAAACTTTACAGCTACAGTCTTCATTGTCTTATGGTTAACTGAATAAGCGCCTCCTCTAATATAAACGCCCTCTCTAATTAACGCCCCCAAACGCCCTAGGCGGCGCGGAGGAGGACGTCTTTTGGAACACTCTACTGCTCTACCTAGTACAAAATGGAATATAACTGAATTTTTTGTACTTCAAGGTGAATCAATTAATTTAAGGACGACTGTACATTTATAAGTATTGTAGTTTCTTTTTAAAATATGTTCCGTTTACAATTAGAGTTGTTTTTTTATAATGCTATGGTCCTTGTTTTAAAAATAAAAGCCTTAGTTTTTAATTTGTAATTTAACAGCCAAAACGTCCTGTCATGATTAAACGCCTCTCTTGATCAAGTAAATACATACATGCAAAATCTGGGAATGAACCTCCAGCCAACATTTGAGCTGCTGTTCTGCTCTGTTCTGTTCTGTTCTGCTTTGTTCTGTTCTGCTACTGTTGAATATTCCAGTCAGGAAAACCCTGTAGCTAATTTTGTATTTGTATATATCTACAGTGGACATTATCAAGTATCAAGAATGGATCCAAGGCCAGCCGATTGATGGACAAGAATCATTATCATTACCAAATTTCCCACTGTATAGTTCCTCATTCTACCAAAGCAAAGTAAGATTAATTTATTTTTCTCTATTTCTGTGACCTGATTTTGTTTTCCAATATTCAGTAAATGTCTCTTTCAGGACATTTTTTCTTTCTCTTGATTACAAAACTCCGAGTTTAGATAAAAGAAGCCCTGCATACTCACTAGGATATTTTAAACAAACAGCTCTGTCATGTTAATTTAACTCTTTCGCCTTAATTTTTGCTCTTTTCGTTTCCACAGTTATTGTAAAAAATTTTGTTGTCACTTTTGTTATGTTTCTTTTGTTTTCTTTCCAATTGATGTCTTTTTAATTCCTTTAATACTTGTAATTGTCATTGCTTTATCGAGCCATATAAATTAACTTGCATATTGTTTTTTTCGCTAGCTACAAGTGAAGAAGACCGTTGTACCGGTCGAAACATGTTTTGTAAAATCAAATGTGTTGTCTTCTTTCTTTAAATTCTCTAGATGAGTAATCCAAGATGGATAATAACACTGGTCAGGAGGACTTTTGTGTTCAAAGTTACAGTGGATCTGTTTGTTGACTGCTGTGATGAACCTGCGGAGTCGGTAACGTTATTCGTGACAGATGATAACAGCCTCTACTCCGAGTGTGGTGACGTAAGCATCTCGTACAACCCAAACACGCTATTACTCAAATGCACACCACCAAAAAGCGGCAAATACGTCATACTGGATTTCGTCAGCTACTCCAATTCCCCAGCTAGTAGCGCCACCGTATCTTCCATAGGTGCGTAAGTACACAGCTGGTTTAATGATTTAGTAAAGCATTCAAACGCTAGGAAAACTAAAAAAGCCTGAAAGTAGAAACTGCAAATGCTATAGAAATATGAATTTGAATTGTATGTTTACAGATTCTGTTGCCGATGCCCATGGAGCTCATCGGGAATTATGGTATAGATACGTGAATACTGAGGGGTTTACAACTCTTCGCGAAAATCCGATCTTTGATCAACCACCCGATGGGGACACTACAACACTCAATATGTCTGCAACATTTGAAGTCAGCGAAAACTATGGCGAACTATTAACTTCCTATTTACAGGTAATTCCGTCTAGAGTTTCGAGATGCATAAACCACTTTTGTTGATAGTAACCGCTCTCAGTTAGGTCAGCGGTATTCTGTACATGCGTAGTAGCTGTAGGAAAAGCATGGCCGAAGTAATGGATACCTAAATAAAGAGTTGCGTTGAACTGAAGCCTATTGTGTGAAAGCCTAATGGTCAACACTTTCAACTATATATTTTATCATATATCTGTGTAATCATTAGTATAGCCAGGTGTGATCGTCAGGAGAAGGGTATTTTGCTAGTTGATCGGTTCGTAACTCCGGCTGGGGAGACGATGACTAATTATTTAGATAATATACCATAATTATACATGTGTGGAACTCATGCGGCTGATATCGTCATTTAACTTTTTAGGTACCGGAAAGTGCCAACTACACCTTCACTCTTTCATGTGGAGACGAATGTGAACTGTGGCTTAAACAATTTAGGGAAACACAGTTGTCTTTTGAGACTAACGCTGATTTCCAATCAGAAAAGGAAGAAGAAGTTATGCTTGTTCAATTACAACGATGGGCCAGCTACAACCAGTCTGACGCGTGAGTAAATTCCGATAAAATGGACATTATATGTTATTAGCGCTTCTTTGATCAGTTTGTTTCGCGGGATCCCGTTTTATGTAATTTCCATTCGATAGTCGTTCGCTTTACGTTGTACGACTGAATGCAAGTTTCATTAGACACATTCTCGTCCCCAGAGCTCCACGGTTTTTTAAATTGCGTCTCGTGTAGCTCTGGTAACGGACAATAATTTGAATTTTTTGATTGGCCGTTTAAAAATGAATGCGCAACAAAGTAAAAAATTTTACGCCTCTACGCATAAGGTTTTACTTCCGGTTGAATTTCAAATGTTGAAGTCCTATGACTACATCAACAAAATCAACGTTTTAATTTCAACGACCAATGTTACCCAGTTTTTTTTGGTTTAGCAAGTAAAGATACGGCTGCTAAATTTCAAAGTATAACGGGATCCGATTGTCGCTAAATATGAGCGATTCGTTTCCGAAAAATCAGTATGTGTCTTGGAAGACGAAGCTATAAGCGGCCACGAATATCAAAGAAGTATGTTGCTTGCAACAGGGACGAGTATTAATTATAAAAAGGAGAGGCAGAAATCCTGAAGAAAGCCCAAGGGTGAAAAGAAATATTACCACTAGCTAGGTTACCCATTTTAAATAACAACAACAACAACGCCATCAGCACTCTCGTAAGCAAGTTATATTTTCTTTATTAGGTAGTACTCTTTGCCACAACTTGAAATACAAATCTAGGGAAACGAAGGTCACTCGAAGCCCAAATAAAATAACATGAAACGAATGCAAAACAAAAATTCCTCGATATTTCTTACCACTGTTCGATCAAATAAGCCTAATCAATGACCACAGCGTGTCCATCAACAAACTTAGCTGTCCCATCAACTGATTTGGTCGGATATGATAGCGTTCAGTGCCGAAACGATAAATACACAGCTCCCAAACGAAAGAAATCGGTTGACTTATCGAGGAATTTCTAAAACCAGTAAGCAAAATACAAAGACAATCTTTCTTCTAAATAACAGCAGCACGTAAAGCTTTTCTTCTTCCTTTTTAGCACGATGTTTTCCTGTATAAATTGTTAAGTCTTGTACAGTCCTTTCGAACGCCATTCCACAAACACAACATTCTCGTCTCCAGAGCTCAACCAAACCAAACGAGGGCTCTGGGGACGAGAATGCACACACGAAAGGTTTTTTTATTTCCGGTTTCTGGCATTGAGCAAGCGCAATAGTGCATTAATGCATTAGGCATGCGCTAACAGATGTCATGAATTTTACGACATCCGGAAGGCACTGTTACCAGAGCCCTTCGTTTCTTCCGCTGACCAAACGAAACGAAGGCTCTGGGGACGAGAATGCATTAGACACTATTTCGCTAGATCGGTTGTTGAGCTGGTTGCACTGACTAATGGCTAATGAACCCGCAATATTTAGGTCATACCCGGCCCGTACGCTTCTAAAGAAGATCAAAGCAGTGTAACATAACCAAGGAAAGCGCTCTTTTATGCTGTGTGGCTCTCGCATGGGAGGAGGGGGTGGGGGTCATGGATTCCGACAAGCATCCATGCATGTCAGTTTTATATGGGACTTCCCCGCGGTGCTCAGCTATCCATCAAGGGACGTATTCTATTCGTTGATCAGATTCTACGTGATTTGCTAATTGTGCAGGTGCTCAAAGAAGCAAGCCACGTCAAGTTTGTTTTTAAATAAATGTCAGCTATACACACTGAATGTCTACATGAAAGAAGAACTGCGGTTTAAATGTTTGTCTGTTGGGATGAGTGGACCAAAGGCAATTGAACAAGAACCGATCCAAGGAAAACACTTGTTTGTAATGCCACCAGGTAAGATATCAATGATTTGTTTGCGTTACACAGTCAAAGCTCCCGTAAGCGGACATTATCGGGAAACAGAAAAAGTGTCCGCAACGTACTGGAGCTGGCCGCTTACGAAAATAATTCTCGTATTTAACGGAGAGGTCTAACGCGGTTTTGTCAAGGCGGCCGTGAGTAGAGCTGTTCACTTATTTACGAGAGTGTCCGCACAGAGCTTCGACATTACTTCGTATTCATTTTCTTTTTAAAAGCTGTACCCGTGCCCATTTACCTTTTGCCTGGGTTAGTCGTATCGATTCTATACTCTGGACTCTCTCAGTGTTGAGATTGCGAAACACGGATGTGATTTATCTATACTCGTGGCAGGCCGCAAATGGCCATAAAATGCGGCTCATTAATAGGCCTGTAAACGAATGACCGAAGTTGGACAAAAATATTAACAAAGCTTTTTCACCTGAAATATATTCCTTGGGGATAGGTTAGTGCACACATAAAAGTCCACCCGAATCCAACCATGGCTACCTTGTTTTTACGTGACCGTGGGAAAATCCAAGATGGCCGCCATGACATAAATCACTCTATCTTTGGAAAGGAATGACGGAAAAAACACGTATGATATGCCGAATCCCACTAAATCCGACATGCCCATTCGTCAGTGATGTCTCCAGGGTCATTAGAGGTCAAGGTCAGGCTAAAAGGTCAAGGTCATGGCAAAAAAACGACAATTTGAAAGGAAAATCGGAGGTGATCATGATAGTCTGCTTACAACTAAGAATGAAAACTGTTAATATTATTGCATTTATAACACTGAAGTTGGTACACTTCTGTTGTCTCGATATTGCGAAAAGGGAGTGGTACACAGGAAGCCCAATATCTACAGTTAATCGCAAACTTAACATTAAGTACCTATCATTTAATCGTCATCGTTTTCCTCTTCGGTTTATACTTGGAGTGTATTCAAGCAAGAGATGCCCCGGCACTGACCACATGCAGATGTACAATGGAGACCATTTTTGCGGCAGGTGCAATTCCGTTTGTCACAGCGTCCACCACAGTTGCATCTGATTGTTCTAAGAAGTGATTCCGGGGCTGCAGATTGAGACATTCGGACTGGCACCAAACCGACGGATGATTCTTTCCAGCCCCAGTCTGTCGATGGGAGGTCATTACCTTGCCATGTCTGTACCTGATGATACGTCCTGTAACTGTGGAATGATACTGCATCCGTTGTCGGTGGAAGTTTTTCAGGAGGCAAATATCCTGCTAAAGTTACAACCTTCTCCTTAAACCTTTCTACTCTAGCTGAATTCAGGGATGGTGCCTGTTGACATCCATATCTTTCAAGAAGGGCCTTCTCTCCCGCTGTTTCCACATCTTTCTTGGAGGATGATGGACTCATGAAAGTGTCGATGGCGTTTCTCAGGGCACTAACCTTCTTCAGTACCGTCGCTTTACCAATTCCATAAGGCCGTGATGTTGTGTCGCAGCCGCTGATTGCATGAAGAAACAAAAGACCTCGTGATAAGAATGGATCCAGCTTTTTCTTCAATAAAATATAAAGATCGAAATCCTCAGCATTGGCATGGTGTATCAATAACTGGAAGACATCTGTATCGTCGGCAATTACAGCAGTTGGCTTTTCAGTTGAAGAGCTACAAGCCATCTTACAGATTGTAAAATCGGCATCCTCGTCTGCATGCTCAACCGCGATTCCTTCCTTCTGCATCTCCTCGGCTAGTACTAGAAGTAGATCAAGGCCTGCTTGTTAGCGCTGTTGCCAAGAAATGCTTTCTTCGTCATGGTAAGACACATTTTGCCTGAAACGGACACACAGGCACCAACTTCAGTCACCGGGCTTCAGTCCCTGTTCTCCGACTATGGGCTTCGTCCTTAGTGCTTGGTCCGTGATAACCATCAAATATGACCAACGCTTGCCCATATATAACCTTCACGTGCCGAACGTACATTTCACAGATCTCAGCGTAGGTCATGTGCTTTGGCCATGCGAACTTATGCAGTAATCCTCCTCCATCAACAACGTACTGTAAATCAGTTGCGGGAAGGGTTGGGACAATACAAAGAGGTGCAATCTTCAAAAGATAATGAATAAGTTCCGCTTTGTCTCCAGTTCTCATTTGCATGTTATTGTCAAATAATGATGCAGGCAAACAGCACAATTCAAATCTCAGGAGATCGGGTAGAGGGACTTCCCCAACGCCCATAACAAGCAGACGCTGATAGAGATGCCCGGGATCCATAGTAGACGCAGAATATGATGAGCAAAACCCTAAATTATATAGCAAATCAATAAGATCACGATGACCGTACTTGTGGTCAAGTGTGACACTTAAGCCGACTTGTAAGGGTGACAAAAAACGTCTCGGACAGGTTGCGCTCATAATAGCTTGGCCGATAGATGCGCAGCGCAGCTCTGCAGCTTTGCTTTTGATGATGGTTCTCAAGAGTAAACTCAAAGAGGGTGGCAATAAGGAAAGGTTTTGGTCCATGGACTTCATTTCAGATGATGCTTCTGGATATACGCCTTTATGCTTTTCGGTGCTCTTGATTTCGCTTCTAATATGTTCGCCGACAGCTTCAATCATAGTGTTAATGTCTGTCGAGTCTTCAGTCATTCTCGTATGGGTGTCATGGATCATTTGCTTCACATTGGACGATAACGTGACTATGAGCGGATTTTGCATTGATGACGTAATCGATACCCTGTCTCCGTAATGGGCACGTAACTGTCGCTGAAGTGATTGGAATATGTATCCTCGTTACCTGCCTGACTTTGCATTATTTCAAAAAGTTCGTCCAGCGTTATTGTTTCGTCGTCGTTCTTTTCCAAATAATCAATTACTTGTTTAAAAGCATTGTTCTTCCTCTCATCCACAGATCCACTAGGTCTTCTCCGATTTATTGGAGGTACTCCATCTTTGGTACAAGATAGCGTTTCTAAACTAAGATTTCTAGGTGATATAAAATACTGAAAGCATTTCCGATGGTAGGTAGCCTCCTCCGCTGGCAGACCGTGAATGCATAACATTCGATGAGGGACCGCATCTGCCCACTCATCCACTTGGTTTTTTTGCCGACGTTTCCCACATCTTTTTGTAATCGTTTCTTTAACAGACAAAGTGGTTGCACTGCTGTATTCATATTTTTGATTGCTTGGATGCTTTCTAGCCTTGACTTTATCTACTGTTTTTCCGCATAGAAAGCAGTCAGTGCGAAAACTGAATGTCGTTTTATCCGAACGACGTTTTGGGGCTGAGTCTTCTTTAAGAGCTCTTTTTCTGGTTTGTGCATACCGTCGTTCATTAGTGTGATCTTTTCGGCGCTTGATGTGGACGTAAAACCTTTCATTTTTGTCATAAACGTAAATTGGGATTGGATTTTCAGGATACACATTATTATGCTTGATAGAATACTCATTAATTTTATCAAGTCCTTTTTGTCCTACACACGAATACTCACTCGAAGGGCACGATAAACCCTCCCTGCATATCAAACAGACATCTGAGCTGGCCATAGCAATACACTATTTCACTATAAAAGAAAACAAAACAAAACTAATTAAGCTGTCGTTGTTTACTTAAAACGAAGACCTCTTTAGAATTTCATGCGAGGTTACCAAGCTACATTTTCACGATGACGAACCTCACTATAGTCTCTGTAAGTTATCACAGATGTCTCTCAAATTCCAAAATATTATTAGCAGTAAGTTTAACTCGACTCCGTAGATAAGTTCTAATTCATAAGTTAGTTAAGAAAAGTTTTCTTCTGGTGAAAAAGTTATGAAAAGAATTTCCATTTCTCTGCTTTTGACACACTTTCAGATTATGCTTATCGAGATTTGAGTCTAACTGCACATTTAAAAACACAAACATTCATTCAAAAGGTTAAAAGGAAAACAAAATATGCAAGTATTTTGTAGCAACCTTAAATATCAGAAAAAAGTGGATGAAAATACGTGCAAATGTAAATCACTCACCTGTGACACTCGCCAGCTTGACAAACTCTGATGATGTTAAGATAACCGCCGGCCAAAGTACAACACGTTCAGTCCCAGTCCCCTTTTTGCATCAAATACATATACTTAATACATTTGTTCTTGATAAAACTCAAAGCGACGTTTTGAGTTTATTAGTTTGCACATATCGTGATATTTTTTGGCTTTTGCCTCTTATTTTTTTTCCAAATAACCCTGACTTGACTCATCAACTGGAGCTCAAAATATCCTTGTACAAAGCTTTAAAAATGATTGTGCTGATTTTCGCCCACTTAACCTGATTTATAAATTGATTCTTTTGTTTTGTTTATTTTTTGCACGCAGACTGTTGCCATCAGATCTGATTCTATTTCTAATTTCCTTTTAAATTGTTTTTTTTTTACCATGACCTTGACCTATTAGCCTGACCTTGACCTCCTATGACCTTGGAGACATCACTAAACGAATGGGCATGTCGGATTCAGTGGGATTCGACATATCATGCGTGTTTTTCCGTCATTTCTTTCCAAAGAAAGAGTGATTTATGTCATGGCGGCCATCTTGGATTTGGTGGCCATCTTGAATTTTCCCACGGTCACGTAAAAACAAGGTTGCCATGGTTGGATTCGGGTGGACTTTTATGTGTGCACTAACCTACCTCCAAGGAACATATTCCAGGTGAAAAAGCTTTGTTAACATTTTTGTCCAACCTCAATTAAAAAAAAAAAATTCGTTTACGGGCCTATAAGTGTCGAGCGATCGGCAAATTTTCTATCGCCTCTTTACTCAGAGAATAAAAACTTGGCGTTAGTCTAATTGTTTGTCCACACGTGTTTTATCAGATCAAAATTCACACGCCTTCGGCTCGTTATCTTAAACCTGATAAAGGACTCCTAACAAAAGAATATTTTGATAAACAATAGATAATTAAAATTAGCGAAAGGAAGCTGTAACATTACAAACACATTTCTTTTTCTTACACAACTAATATTTTAGGATCACTGAAAAAAGACGTTTGATAAGAATTAAAAAATCTATACAATTGTTGATTTATTTTACTTTTCTTATGTCATTAGGTACCCGAACTATAGATTTTACTCTTCTTCGTCCAAACGATAGTATTATCAAACAAGTGGATCTCGGGTCTGTTTTACGAATCACTGGTAAGTAACTCAGTAATTTTTAACAGTTTCTGGAACCTGCAACAGAATACATTAGCGATGAATTTTTTTTGCCTGCAAAGGATTAAAAAAATAAACTTAAAATGTCTTATAACTGAAAGTACGCAGTAAACAAGTCGATATTTTTTTCTTGTTTCCAGCGTCATATAAGTACTGTTGCCAGGGTATATACTGCCCAGACTGTCCCATATCACTAGAGTTCCACGCCTTTGGAAAATCTTACCTTGTTAATCCATCTGTCAAGTTAACATGCTCCGAGGAAATCTTCCAGACAGACATTGAAGTGATAACTCAGCCAGGAAAAAGCTCCATGGAGGTATCCAAGTTACTGTACTGTCATACTGTACTGTAATACTGTAAATCTTTATTTAAACACGGTAAAATCATCAGGAAACCTAACCTAGCTAACCTAACTAGCCTAAACAAATTACAAAGCTAACTACAACTAATCTAAATAAACCTGTTTTTCATGAATGCCGTGTGTAGTTTACATTAAACATTCAGATAAGCTGATCGTTTAAATTGACCTAGAGATTCCATTTCTCTCATATGACAGGGTAGGCTGTTCCAGAGAACTGCTCCGCTATAACTAAAGCTGTTTTTCATGTAATTAGTTCGTGGGAACGGGACGACTAGTTTGTTATCAGAGTCCCTCAGGGAATAGCGCATTTCATTTCGTTTAACAAATTTAGAGGAAAGGTATTCAGGAACAAGACCATTTAAACACTTGTAAACCATTAAGATTTTCTGTATTTGAAACTGTGTGCTCAAATCTTTCCAATCGAGTTGTCTAATTAGGCAGTTGGCGTCCGCATCATAGCTAGAAAACGTTAAAACACGAGCGGCACGGTTCTGAAGCTTCTGTAGCCTGTCAAATAAAGTTTTACCACAATTACCCCAAACAAGATTGCAGTAATTGAAGTGAGATTGAATTAGCGCGTTGTATATATAATGAAGAGTAGATGGAGGGACAAAAGGTCTAATTCTTTTTATGGCTCCTATCCCGGAAGCGAGCTTTTTAGATAATTTATCAATGTGTATTTGCCACCGTAAATTTTCATCAATAAATACTCCAAGCGATTTGACAGAGGAAACTTGTTCTATTGGAATATTATCAATCAAGAGCTCAGGTGGGTTTGACAAAGTACTTAATTTTTGTCTAGAACCAATTAGCATGAATTCAGTTTTAGCAGTGTTCAAAGTAAGTTTGTTAGAGATAAGCCACTTGTTTAGATTATCCAAATCGTGGTTCAGATTTAACTGTATTGAATTCACATCAGCGTCCGCATAAGTGATGTGAGTGTCATCAGCATACATTCTAGGCTGGCATAATGTTAGGCAGTTTGGCAAGTCGTTAATGTATATGAGAAATAAAAGGGGGCCTAGGATTGTTCCCTGCGGTACCCCACATTTAAGTGAACATGTTTCAGAAAGAAAACCGTTAACGAGACATCGTTGTGTGCGATTAGTTAAATATGACGTAAACCAATCAAGAGCTATTTCTTGTATTCCGTAAAGATTCATTTTGGTTAAAAGAATATCATGGTCGACAGTATCGAATGCCTTTTTTAAATCAAGAAAAACCACAGCATTAACATTTCCACAGTCGATATTAAACGCCCAGTTATCAGTAGCTTCCAGAAGAGCAGTTACAGTTGAGTGTAATGAGCGAAAACCCGATTGCTGTTTAGAAAGGATATTTTCAGTAGTCAAAAAATTATACAATTGGTCATAAACAATCCTTTCAAACACTTTAGCTATTACTGAAATGACTAAAATAGGCCGATAATTATTTAGATCAGATGGCTCACCTTGCTTAAACAATGGAGTAACTCTGGCACATTTCCAGTCGTCAGGAAATATACCAGAGACTAAGGATTTATTAAATAGATCACACAGTGAAACTGAAATAAGATCAGCACATTCGCGTATTATTTTAGTAGAAATATTATCAAGACCAGTTGCTTTAGCTCTACATAATTTGTTTAGATGTGATAAAACAATATTACTGCTAATCAAAGAGAAACTGAATTTCTTGTTATTTACATTTATATAATTGCTATAGGTTAAATCATTATTAACAGTTGGAGGTATTTCATTAGCAAGTCTGGGCCCAATTGTTGAAAAATGGTCATTAAAAGCATTAGAAAGCTCACTAGAATTAGAGATAATGTTATCATTCAATTTTAGTTCTTTCACTGTTGTGTTATTTGTACGACGGGATGTAAGCTCATTAATGGTTTGCCACGTTTTCCGTGAATTACCCTTGGACTGCATAAAAGCATTAGAATAATAAGATGCTTTAGTAGTTTTAATGTTATTGTTTATTATGTTTCGCAACTTTTTGTAGTTTGCCCAGTCGCGTGGATCATTAGATCTAATTGCTTTTCTTTTGGCAGCATCGCGATCACGCATGCCATTCTTTAATTCTGAATTAATCCAGGGTACTTTCTTTGTTCTAGCGCGTCTAGTTCGGAGTGGAGCATGAATGTCGACAATATTCAAAAATTTAGTTTTCCAGTCAGCCCACAAAACATTTGGATTATCTGAACTATTGCAAGTCCAGTCCTGCTGAGCGATATCATTACGAAAACTCTCTCGATTAAAATTTTGAAAATTTCTGTAAGAAATGGTTGAATGCCCTTTGGATTGAAAAGCGGGAGATAGTTTCCTATAAACGTATATAAGACTATGGTCGCTGATGCCAATATGAGAGACTCCGGAACAGACTACCCTGTCAGTATAGTTTGTATAAATTAAGTCAATTAATGTCGACGAGGATTCAGTTATGCGAGTAGGTTCAGTTATAAGTTGTTGAAGTAATATATCAAACACGAGGAACAGTGTTTCATCAGATTTCCAAACACCGCGAAGTGGGTGAGAAAAACGAGGCGCAGCCGAGTTTTTTTCACCCACTTCAAGGTGTTTGGAAATCTGATGAAACACTGATTCGAGTGTTTGATATAGCTTCTCAAACTGATCGTTAAATGCGGAGAAAACGAAGGAATAAAATCGCCAAAATCTATGCAAATTAAGAAACGATTTCAAAACCTCCTTCACGGTAGTGATTTCCTTTGTGTTCTCGTCATGAATTATTAATGAGTTTGAGAAGTCCATATAAATCAGACATTTCACATAAGCGACGAGTATTTAAATCATATTGTGAAGAGGCCAGGTTGCAATTTAAATCACCTAACAAATAATATTCAAGACCAAGAGAATCTAATTTCTCGAGAAATGATTCGTAATATAAAAATAAATCAATTGAGGAGGAAGGAGGCCTATACCAAGTGGCTATCAGAAATGGCTCTGAGTTTGGTTTACGAATTTCTACACATAAATTTTCAAGATTGGGTACATTCAAATCAGCGCGAACTATAACATTAATGGAGGTTTTTATATAGATGCCTACTCCTCCTCCTTGCCTGTTTCTATCTCGACGAAACAACTCATATCCTGGTATATGCACCTCGCAACTTTTGACAGAGTCGTCAAGTTTAGATTCGTTAATAGAGAGAATATCGATAGAGTAATCAGTTAGCAGAATTCTCAATTCGTCAATGTGCTTTGTTAGACTATTGATGTTTAAACAGGCTATTTTAAAACCACGTCCAGAAGGGAGACAATTAAAAAGATTAGGATTCGGTACATTATTATGAAAAACTAGCGCGGGCGTCGCCTGTGAGGATCTGGGCCAGTACGGAAGCTTCCTAGTTGCATCAGAAGCTTTCCCAGTTGCTGGATAGTTGAGGACTGAAAACCCTTACGAGTATGATTATAGTTGTCAGAACCGGATCTTAAAAACTTAATGAACAGCACGGCTAGTAGTGATGAACCTGTAGCATTCAGATGAAGTCTACTACTGTTTAATGGTGAGGTGTCAATAACTGAATTGTCAAGCTAATGTTATTATCTTCTGCCATGAGCCTTACCATCCCGTTGACTTCGATACGTTACATTTACTGAAGATTACATTACATCTAGAAGATTACATAAGAGTTGCATCTCAAAGTGGTAGTATAAAGTGAAATATATATATTGATAAAGTGCTATGATCAACTGAGAGCAATTTGTTTATTTTTTTTTGTAAACAACTATTTGTCGTTGGAGTTAATGACATATTTTCTTTTCTATTTCACTCCCAACAGATACATTATTCATTCACAAATGATGTAACAGAAAAAAAAGGAAGAAGAAAAATAGTTGATGTCAACGTTAAGGGTAAGTTGCGTATAAGAAGTGAAAAAACAGCATTAATTTCTTCAAAATATAACAACTGTTTATTACAGTGTGCATGAATAAGAGTTCAATAGTCGAGGTGGGTGATGCTGTTGATGCTATACTGCGATCAGACTTGAGGGTCCAAGATAAGTCACAATACTGCTTCCTACGGTGTAAGAAGGCCGAGAAAAAATCTGAGATAAATGGGCAGTAGTAGTAGTAGTAATAGCAGTAGCAGTAGTAGTAGCAATAGCAATAGCAGTAGCAGTAGTAATAGTAGAGTAGTAGTAGTAGTAGTAGTAGTAGTAGTAGCAGCAGCAGCAGCAGCAGCAGCAGCAGTAGTAGTAGTAGTAGTAGTAGCAGTAGCAATAGCAGTAACAGTAGTAATAGCAGCAGCAGCAGCAGCTTTGGTTAGTTGTTGAGACCCTGTTGATAAACAAGCCCGCGATATGGATCATATCACTAGCTTGGTAAGAATTTACTTACTTAATAATAAGGTGCTGTTACATTTGGCAATTTTTCCTTCAACTTGCAACGCAACGCTGGCCGCAGAGCCGTTGCAGCCGCGTGTAAAACCTTATTTCTCAACTTGTGACACAACGAAACAGTGCGTTGAGAGTCCAAGAAAAGTTGAACACTTCTCTACTTTTCGCCACGTTGCGAGGCAAGTTGGAAGCGTGTAACATGAAATTATCAACTTGTGTCTCAATACTCTTGTCAGCATTGCGTTGCAAGTTGCCAAAAAATGAAGTATGACCTCGTGTAACAGCACCTTTACCCAGAACGCTTGAAAAACAGATTTTTAAAAATATTTGAACTCTTGTCTTTAGTGGCGTCAGTTACGCAGCTTACCTTTTCTGAAGATGACGAACATTGGACAGTCAAAGGATGGAAAATATCAGGTAAAAACAGCAGACATCTGCACTGAAATGTTCATCATAACAACAATTGATTTTGATTTCCTTGATTTTCAGGTGGACGTGGTGTGGTCAACGAACATCTCAACAGTTGGCTTGAGAGTTCTATATTGCCATGGAAACTATTTTACAAGGATGTTGGGTTATGTCTTCACTTCAAGTTTCAACTTCCTACCAGTTTCCTTTCATCACTAAAAGTGTTCATTAAAACAAGTCAAGATAACATTCTGATTTGGAAGTTACGTGGTTATCAAGGAAATAAATGGAACAATGCTAAAGTTACTTGGAAACCACAAGAGAATTCTCAAGTAAACGGCCTTTTCTATCTTTTAGTCAGTGTCGTTTTTAAACAGACGGTGTTATTGTGTAAGTCTAATGTGACTCTAACGTTTAGCCATATAGACTGCGACCTGTCATCGTGTAAAGATCACCGTCTCTTTGTTTTATACTGTAGACCGTATTAACATCTGATTTATCTTCTGTCATTATTAGATTGTAATTCAAGGCTTTGGAGCAGTGAATGGAACTCCCAGCATACTCATTGACAATATAGTGATTACCACTGAAACATGCGCATTGACTCCTTCTCATGCATCGCCAGGTAAGTCAGATAACATATCACTCCATGGGTTCCTACATCATTAAAGCTATTTATTGAAGCTATTGTAGGTACAAACCTCCTTCGCTGTCCACCTTGTTATAACTTTAGCGTTTTATCGTTAGGTGCCCCTCGTCCACCTTTACCTTTTTTTTGGATGTTTTCAGACTTTGTTTGTAGTCCTAATGAGTTTCAGTGTCTCAACGGTGAATGCATTAGCTCCACATTCCGCTGTGATAGTGACATCAACTGCATCGACGGCTCAGATGAGGATGACTGCACTTGTTTAACAGTTGAACTGCCGTGCTCCTCAGGAGATTGTGTTTCGTCCGCTAATTTATGCAATGGAATAAATGATTGTTCAGATGGTAAAGATGAACGGTTTTGTGGTAAGTGCATTACGTCATGTGAATCGACTGTGCATTACTTCCAGCTTAGGTAGCTTTTAAGTGGTAGACAAAATAAAGGCGTTACCCATTAGTCTTTGGGATATGATGCGAGCTTTATTTCCAATATAAGTGAAACAAAGAAAAGTGACAACAGCAACTCAATCCTGGTTGGTCTGAAAATTCGCTTAGCAGTTGCGTTTTTGAAAACCCTAAGTTTGTTCCCAAACTAACCCACTTCTCAAATGTCAGAAAAAGACGACATGTAGTCGTTTTTACTGGGTACAAATGCAGGACACTAAGTTTTTCTTACGACAGCCAAAATTTTAATATAGAACGGCATTAACATTGCAGGAACCACTTGTACCCGGGATGGCATGTTTCAATGTGCAGACGGTACATGTATTCCATGGTCTTCGACTTGTCGTCATGACAACACGCTAGTTTGCCGAGATGACTCCCAGGCGCCTGTAATTTGTGGTCAGTATATTTGTTTACAACCCCTTTGTGTAAAATAGTACTTTTCCTAAAGCACTCGATAATAATGACAGGTAGTAGCTATACAGCATTTGAGCTACAACTAAACACTTGAGACACTTTTTTGACAATAGAAACATTATCCGCTATAGGGCTTATTTCCTCGGGGAAAAAACGCTTTTTTGTCCATTTCATCGAACTGACTTGAAATAGGTGGCATTTGAGAAAGCATGTCATCAGATGTGCAAAAAGATCACGACTCAACGGAAACGAGGAATTTGTATTCATTAACATGCCAAAACATATCCGGTCAATAATAACGGTATAAACGGATAAATGGAGTTTAATGTCACGCGCAATTGAAAGACACTGTTTATGTGGGAGAAAGGCCCGGGGGGTAAGTGTTGTCCAGGACCCGAATGCTGCCTGCCACATGCGAGGCCAGTCACTGGGGCTAGTGTCAGCGAGTGGCATAGAAACCATGGATTGGCCGTCATGGAGTACAGCTGAGTGGCGTGTACCTATGCCAAGCTCCTAGAGGGGTGACTAGCGAGGGGTAGTGGGCGTGGCCACCTTGCTCGACCCAAGCTAAGGCAACCCAGGCATCGCTTCAGTGTGGGACTGAAGGGTTGTCGCCAGCAACACTTATCCCCCAAACCGTTTATTGAAAATAAGCAAAACAAAGAACTTTATTACATTTTACGCAATAAACACGGGCCAGAGTGGTAACCTCGGTTGGGTGAAAAAAAAAAGGGGAATGCGGTGGGTGGGAGGGAAATAAACAGTTGCCTTGTACAGTGAAATTGAACTGAATGCGAGATAGACCACGAGCGATGTACATTACCAAAAGTGACCGCAGTGAGGGGGCCCAAATCTGATTGGATAACAGACTGAGGCACGTGCATGCTAATAGTGTAATTGGCTGCTAAAAATATGTGGCAGTTCGGACACGCGTGTAAGTAAGCAAAGTACAATAATTCAATTAGCCGGAAAAATACATAATATGACGGCAAGGCACAAGGTTCAAATGAGCTAAACATTAACTCTAGTTTATGCTGTGGCAAAAACATTCATTAATGTCACGCGCAATTGAAAGACACTGTTTATGTGGGAGAAAGGCCCGGGGGGTAAGTGTTGTCCAGGACCCGAATGCTGCCTGCCACATGCGAGGCCAGTCACTGGGGCTAGTGTCAGCGAGTGGCATAGAAACCATGGATTGGCCGTCATGGAGTACAGCTGAGTGGCGTGTACCTATGCCAAGCTCCTAGAGGGGTGACTAGCGAGGGGTAGTGGGCGTGGCCACCTTGCTCGACCCAAGCTAAGGCAACCCAGGCATCGCTTCAGTGTGGGACTGAAGGGTTGTCGCCAGCAACACTTATCCCCACTAATTCTGGAACAGAATTCTCCCACACTGAGGCTGCTAAAAGAGCTGTTCGAGCAAGCGGGAAGAAAGGCTAACCCCACCCAGGATGGTGCAAAGCAGCAGTCTGTTAGTAGCCTCAGACAGAATTCTTTTTAATAGTTAAGTAGTTACCACCCTTCTATCTTCTGTATTTCTAAACCAAGCAGTGTCTGATGTAGTTAAGTTTAAGATAATTAGGCATAGAGTCTAGGGCCCGTGGGCCTTTGTGTAAGTCACACAAGTTCTGACCAATCCAGGTCTTGTCACAAAGTTTGATTGTTCCATTCAATTCCAGGGGTCAAACGTGGTGGGGTTCTGCGAAGTAGTGTGTTCTTGATGGTGGGAGGTCATAGTGGATGGTACTTGGAGTATAGTAGCTTGAGGAAGGTGGATGTACCTTTCGTATGAATCCGAGCGCCAGCGACCAAGTATTTTTATGAGCCAGGAGGGCAGGCCAGCTGCTGCTGCAGTTGTTGCTGCCCCAATTCTGAAACTGTGAGTGTTGTATGAATGGGCTTTAAGACCGCATAATGTCAGAAGCGTGTGTAGATTAAGGGCCAGAGTGCGCCGTGAGAGGAGGGTACCATCCTTAAACTGAAACATTGGGCTTTGTGGGGTGGAATCTGGAGTCTGAAGGAAGAATTCTCTTGTGGCTGACACTGCACAGACGGTGGAGTTTGATTTGGCGATGGTGATGACGGCTGTTTGCCGGAAGGGATCTGTCTTAGATTTCTTGATGCGGACGCCCATGTGTTTAGGTGCGCAAATGTTGGGGACAAATGTGATGTCCCCCCGAGTGAGATGTACGTTGTGGTCGAAAGGACCATTACATGTGAGTTCACTGCACCTCATAAAGCCAAAAAATGCTAGGGTAAACGCAGCCCAAAGCATAACAGTGTCAATGTCTGTTGAATGGTAGGGGTGAAGCAAGTGAAAAATAGATTCGAGAATATACAGCGTAATTGGCTGACGGTCACGTCGAGATAAGCCGAGGGAGCGTTTGATGCCCCGCAGACTGTTTTGTAAGCGAGGCATGGTGGCAAAGTTGAGGGTGCAGTTGAACTCAGCATGTAGATTTTGTATCGCTGCTAGGTACACTTTAATAGTGCCAAATTTGACACATTCAGCTAAATCAGAAACAAAGTAGATCAGGGTAACTTCACTAGCGGGGAGTAGGGGGGTGGAGGGGGTGACTAGACCATGTTTGAGGCAGAATAGGATAAACTGTTTCTCCCCCGAAGCATACGTTCTTCTGGTGGAAGGTGCTAATGAATCCCAGAGGTAGCCAGAGACCTTTTTGCTTAAATAAGGGTCAAGTATTCCGGGATGGGGTAACCAGTAGGCGAGGCTTCTGGTGCCAGCTCCCTGAAGCGTTCCATCTGGAAGCGAGAAAGGGAGTCAGCAATGCCATTTTGGAGGCCTTCTAAATGAACAGCTGTCAGGGTGAAATTGTGTTGAAGGGTAAAAAGGGTTATGGGCCGAAGGAGATCCATGATCCGAGGGATTTTAGAGGTCTTGGTGTTGATGATGGCTACAACCGCTTGGTTGTCACAAGAGAAGCGGACATGTTGATTTGACCAAAAGGGTCCCCACAGGGCACATGCTAGGTAGATAGGGAACAGTTCCTGCCACGCGATACTAATGTCAGGGGAGTAACCAAGTTGGTGTTGAGGGGGCCATTTGCCGTTAAACCAGTGGGGGTGAAGGTAAGCCCCATACCCGATGGACCCGGAGGCATCTGTGAAAAGGGGGATGAAATCTTGAGAAAGGGAAAACGGGGGTAGGAAAAGGTTCACCCCATTCCAAGAGGACAGGAAGTGCGCCCACATGTCTAGATCTTTGTGGAATTCCTTGCTCAGGCGGATAAGGGAGCCGGGGTTGGATAGGCCGCGGGTTAAAGTGATCATGCGGCGGAGGAAGGGGCGACCCGGGGCAATGACTTTGCAGGCGAAATGTAGGGAGCCAATGAGTGACTGTAGGTCCCGAAGACGACAGCAGGTTTTTGTCTGCCAGGCTGAGACAAGTGAGCATAGCCTTCTCAACTTGTCTTCAGGGAGTCTGGCTTCCATGGTAGAGGAGTCCAGAAGTATACCCATGAACTCTAATTGTGTAGAGGGTCGAAAGGTTTTTCCCGGGGCCAGAGGTATGTTCAGATCGGTGAAAAGGGTAAGGAGTTTGCACAGAGCCGTAGTGCAATGGGAGCGGGGTGGGGCAAGGGCAATGAAAAAGTCATCTAAAATGTGTAGGGTACCCCTAATGTTGAGTTTATAGCGAATTATCCACTCAAGAGCATCTGACAGCATGTTAAACAGGAATGGGGCGCTACGGAGACCAAAGGGGAGAACGGTGTCAAAAAAATAGAGCCCTTTCCAGTGCATACCTAGGAGTTCCCAGTCATGGGGATGGATAGGGACAATCCGGAAGGCAGACTGGATGTCTGTCTTGGACATAAATGCACCCTTCCCAAGGGAGAGGAGGAGGTGGATGGCATTGTCTATAGTTACGTACTGGAGGGTATAGTCTTCAATGGGGATGTTGGCATTGACGCTGGTGCAGGAGGTTTTAGGGTATGACAGGTGAAAGATGGTACGCCATTTCTCAGAGTGTTTTTTGGGGACAAGGCCCAGTGGGGAGATGCGGAAATTCTTGAACGGGGGGGAGGGGAAAGGCCCTGCAGTGTGTCCATTTAGGACCTCGGTAAGGAGGTTCTTTTCCAAGATGTCTGGGTGAAGTTTAGCCGAGCGGAGATTGGGGTAAGATGTGGGGGTACGAGGACCTGAGTAGCCTATGCGAAAACCCTCTCTTAAACCTAGGCAAAGGGAAGAAACAAAGTTGGGATCAGGGTGGCCCTCAAGGTAGGTTTCAAGCAAATCAATATTCACAGGTGTACGTGGCTTAAGATGTGATACAAAATCAGCGGCGTTTGTGATCGTCAGCCCTTGTAGACTTTCCAGGGCGGTGAGTGGGGTGGGCGGTTGCTGGGTGGGACTCCTGGCAGTCGTTGACTGAACAGCGGTGGGGATAGGGGCATGGTGACCTGATGCAGGGAACTCCCCGGTTGAAATTTCTGCAGGGGTCACTGCTTTGGCTTGGCCTATCCCTATGGGAAGACAGAGGGCAGGAATGAGACATGTGATCTACCCCCCCACAGGTGAAGCATGCAGTGCGGGAGAGACCGGTGAATTTCTCTAAATAGAGTTGGGGATGAATTTTACTCCAGGGAAGGGTGGGGTCCCGGGCAGCCCTTCGACGAAAATCTAGATCGTAGGCAAGCCAGGAGAGGCCTAAGAATTTTTTGCTCGCAGACTGAATAATATTGATGTAGGCGAACATTTCCACCGCCCTGTGT
Source organism: Dendrophyllia cribrosa (assembly GCA_024195265.1). Classification (NCBI taxonomy): domain Eukaryota; kingdom Metazoa; phylum Cnidaria; class Anthozoa; order Scleractinia; family Dendrophylliidae; genus Dendrophyllia; species Dendrophyllia cribrosa. Next base: position 36,000,951 of record JAJLRJ010000005.1, on the reverse strand, counting down.
GGGAATGCGGACAAGAGAATAGTCGCGAACACGGCAAAGGCCGACAACCATCGATCGAACGAATCGATGGGCACCTTTTTGGACCTCCTCTGACCCGGGACGTGTATAGGAACGGACTCGCCGTTAACAGTAAGGGTAAGCAAGTCGACTACATTGGGAGATCCGGTCGAATTTTCGGGGAGCAGCGACACAAAATCAACGTACTCACCCTGTTTGATCGCTGTGCGTGTCTTCTCATCCACGTGTGCGGCAAGGTCACCATTTGAAGGAGAGATTAGTTGTTGCACTGCGTTTGGGTCGCCGAGATTCAATGCAGGTGTGTTGGTTGCTTGAGTTGGTGAAGCAGGAGAAAGAGCGGCCATCTTGCTATCGACGATTGCGGAGACGATAGAGGTGATTTGCTCCACGGAGATCCCCGGCGGCGTGTTGTCAGCTGTGACTTCGTACTCGAGCGCAGTGTTTTCGGTTGCGCTTTCCTCGTCGGAAACATTTACAGACGGTGGTGTTGCCGTGTTCTTGGCCTGAGAGGTGGATGAGCGGCCTCTAGCAGATCCTTTCTGGCGTTTGGATCGCTTAGCTGGGGCGCGTGGAGCTGGCCTTTTCCCGCGTGTGGATTTGCTTGGTTCGGTACCTCGAAGACGGTTTATCAGGGTTTGCCGTTCGCCCGCGACGGGAAGGTGCTTTTGTTGGCAAAGAAGACGTAGAACTTCTGCTGTGAGATTCTCGTACTCGCTCATGGTGGAAAAAAGGCGAGAAAAACGCAGGAAAAACAAAATAAACAGTTGCCTTGTACAGTGAAATTGAACTGAATGCGAGATAGACCACGAGCGATGTACATTACCAAAAGTGACCGCAGTGAGGGGGCCCAAATCTGATTGGATAACAGACTGAGGCACGTGCATGCTAATAGTGTAATTGGCTGCTAAAAATATGTGGCAGTTCGGACACGCGTGTAAGTAAGCAAAGTACAATAATTCAATTAGCCGGAAAAATACATAATATGACGGCAAGGCACAAGGTTCAAATGAGCTAAACATTAACTCTAGTTTATGCTGTGGCAAAAACATTCAGTTGACGGGAAACTCGCTCACACAAGATGAAATCAAGTCGACAGAAATTTTATAAATGACACCTTTCTTATAACCTGATAGGAGCAACCGACTGTCCACTGAATCATCTTAACTGCAAAGAAAAAATGTCGGCGATCGATTGCGATAAACACTTCAAAGGTAGGTTCATTTTGTTTATTTAATGTTTTCACGTTGTTTAATTTATCTACCAGCTCAGTGCTTCTTTAAATTGGTCCGTGTTCGAAATGATAAATACTATCCACCTTCCAAGAGGTAAATAGTAGAGAAAAAGCTTCTAAGCTTTCAGCAGAAGGAAACAATGTTTGACGTTTCATTAAACACTGACCAGAAAAAACATTTATCAACTTAAAATTACCCACTTGTAAACAGATGTGAAGATCCATTAATCGTCTTAAACCGCGGTCAAAGTTGGACTTCGTTAAAATAACCGGCCCTAACATTTTTGTTGCCTATTTTTGGTTGTTTTCCACAGGTCAGTGCACTTTTGAAAATGGCTTTTGTGGACTGAAGCATGACAATAGTGTGGAGAATCTTTGGATTCTGCATTCTGGACTTACTCCATCAGCAGAGACTGGCCCAAAACATGATCACACTACATATTCTGAAAAAGGTACTGTTATGGAACTCGTGAGTTCGTTGACATTGCAACTTTTTTCCCAGAGGACTACGTGTCCAGCATATGTAACCCAACTAACACGCTCGCGTGACCCTTAACCCTCCCCCTTTCCCTTTATTATGTTGTCCGACCAGCAGTACTTAAAGTTGACACAAAGTTGAAGTTATTTCACTGTTCATGAGCTAATCGTTGACGCGTTTGGTGACTTGTGGATCCCTCCGGACCGTCGGAAATTTGGCCCAGTGTTGGCTAAAAAACAGCTCAAAGGGTCCTTGGAGGGTCAGGCCGGAGGGGTCATTTGTTCTGTTATTTCCTCTTGGGTAGCTTCTCGCCTGATACAATTATAACTGGTGTGTTTGGAATTGGAACGGAGTCGCCTTCACTTCACCATGTCTAACCAGCAGTCTGCGCAAAAGCGCTCTTGGTAACTCCACAACTGGTTGTGATGAATCATTTTGGACCTGGACCAAGGCCTTACCTTGATGCGATATACCATGTTGTTTATACGCATATGAGCTCACCATACAAGTGGCCCACGCATTTCTTTCATGGACATTACTAAAAAAGAGCATGCAGGTGATGGTATCATGAACTTAATGCTGTTATGCAGTAAGGTAAGGTAAAGTCGCACACGAGCCACGGATGGCCCACACGGCGGAGCTTAACCCGGTTTCTGTAGCATGAAGCAGCTAGGAATATTGCTAAAATTGGATGCCTGTCCATCGCAGGGTTACCCCCAGCATTTTGTCACCGGTACCCCTTTATACACCTGGATGAAGAGAGACAATGTGGAGTAAAGTTTCTTGTCTAAGGAAACAACACGACGGCAGAGACCAGGCCTTGAACCACCAACCTTCAGGTTGAAAGTCCGACGCGCTAACTACCAGACCACCGCGCCTCCACTTCCCTTGATGTAATATACCATGTTGTTTATACGCATATGAACCCACCTTACGAGTGGCCCACGCATCTCTTTCATGAACATTACCATAAAGAGCATGCAGGTGACGGTATCATGGACTGACTGCTGTTATGTAGTGGCACATGTCTATCCCAATCCTCCTGCTTGGCTTCAACAAAGATGGAGAGTTTCACGTTATTTAATTTTCCATAACGCACGCAGAACCATCAATCTTCTTAACGACGACAACGGACGAGGTCCTTGGGCTTAGAGAGAGCTCAATTATGCCCCGTCGATGCATCTCCTGGATGGCCTCGAATGCCTCGTCTCGCTTTGCAAACGGTTATATTTCCTTGGAGGTTGCCGAATTTGGGGTGCATAACCCGTGTTAGTTTTTTGCGTCCAAGGTCATGTAGTCCTGGAACTCCATCAACAGGTCTCTTCCCTCCTGTTTTGTTTCTTTGCTAATTTATTGCGCTTTACGAAGATTGCCATTTTCAGGTGTACCACACTCTCCAAAGGTTCGCAGCTGATAATTATATTTACCTGTTTAACTTTTCCGGCGTTCTGCTGGGTTTAGTTTCATGCCTCTTGGTGGAACCGATCGCACATATGCCATGTTCTCCTGGTCTAGTTTCAACTCCTGCCTGAACAAAGGCCTCGCAGAACTGTCGTTACCACGCTACAGCAACTTGTATTTGGATTCAGTGGTAGCTTGTGCAACAGGTACCTTCGCAGCACCAATCCGAGATCTCCCAGTCCACGTATCAAGAGAACAGTTGTTTGCCAACATGAAGTCATCTGTGACATCTGTGGTATCTGTGACATCAGCAACAAGTATCCAATGTGAAATTTCAGTTCTTCCAATTGTATTTGTTGTTGTCTTTGCCTGGTCACAAAACAATATTTCCTTGCAGTAGTTCACAATATCCGGTCGAAGGATTGTCATTACATCCTGCTCCATTAATGAGTTAGCAACAGTAAGGATGTTCTGTCAGACTGACGTTGAGGTGTGGATGCGGCTTAGATGGCTTGAGCAATCTGTTTCAAGTATCATTATGTATGCTTCTCTATATTCCGACCTGTCTGGAAATCTTCCTGCTGAACTTAGCACACCCTGTGCTTGCTAGCCAACTGGAATGTCTCTGGAAGGCTAATTCCCCTTCAGAGCTTTAAGGCGGTTTTGCTTGCGTCTTAAATTGTTATCATCATCTGGTTGAGCGTCAATAAGCTGCTCAAATGCAAACCTTTCTTCCCTTTCCTTGGAGGGAGGAAGCTTCTCGAAATCCACAGCTGCCAGCTCGGGAAATGGTTCGTCCGGACGTCTCATTCTGTGTTTGCAACACAGACCAACAATTTCTGCCTGATGACTTGAATCAAATTGTGATTGAAGAACGGAATCTGGAACCAGATAGTCATTTTCCTTATTTTCTGCCGGGTTACCGATGACCGCAAGTACTCCACTGTGAGACTCGTTGCTAAGAGAACATTTTTCTCTTTCCCATTCCAAGCGAATTGATCAAGGCACCGCTCCTTCAGTGTTTGGCCGTCGTATTTTACATGTTTTTGAGTAGTTTATGCCGTGGATTTTCGAAGAACCAAACGTCAATGGCTCTTGATTTATCCTCTTGAACGTCGGGGATGTCCCATCGGATTGCATGGCAGATTACCTCGCAACACTCTTTGTGCAATTCGTTTCGCGTGCCAGCTTCGTCAACTCGTTCCAAGATTTCTGTTAACGTAATGACGACCATCTATAGTTTCTTTTACAATAGCGGATTGTTGCTCGAACACCCCCAGCGTGGTACTCAACATTGCAGTTTAAATGCCTATCAAAACTTGGTTGCCATGGCGACTTCAAGTTTCGCGCGAAAAGGTTTGCATGAAAAAGTGTGTGAATAAAAAGTGAACAGCTACTGAAAGCCCTAGTCTCCCAAATTGAAAGCCAAAGGGAGGGTGACACAGATAACCCCCTTTACGCCTGAGGGTTTACAGAGCAACTTCGTCCACAAAATTACATATGCCTCGTGAACATTCTGGTAACACAAAATCGTGCTCTTCTGCCACTACTGGGCAGCGTATAACAACATAAGTAACGCAACTAACATACACGCATGACAGAATATTTTCCTGCATAATTAATTGCATTCACCAGCTGTTTCTATTTATTTTCAAATAGGTGCGTACATTTATATGGAAGCTTCACAGCGTCAGACTGGAGACCGTGTGCGCTTGATGAGTGAATGGATGGAACAAAACAAAATATTTTGTCTTCAGTTCTGGTATCACATGTTTGGTAAACATACAGGGCAACTAAATGTCTACATTGCAACTAACCGTTCAGAGACGCTTGTATGGAGTCAGTCAGGAAACCAAGGAGATAGATGGATGTTTGTCCAGACTACCTTGCAAGCAAAACATCTGTTCAAGGTTAGAACAGTCATTCCAATAGACATATTTTATTTACACAGTAATATTGGTATCGTCTAATTTTTTCTTCTTTTGTCAGTTTATTTTAGAAGGTGTTACCTCAGAAGGAAGTAAGGGAGACATAGCTGTGGATGATGTCACAGTGCTAGAGGAAGAGTGCCACATCATCGCAAAAATGGGTAACCAAAATACTTTTTGTTATTGGTCATTAGTTCTAGTTGTAATTTAATGACTAAAGACATCGTGTGGTGTAATATTATGGTGTTTATTACTGTGATAAATTGGCATGACGTTTATCTCCAAAAACATCAAACAAAGGGCTATCTGGAATAAGAAAGAAGGTCAGTCAGGTAAATCGACAACGGGACTCAAAATTCCTTTTTTATAAAAGGTATGTTTACTAGACGATATGGATCATTTAGGAGTAAATAATTAAAATAAACCAACTGACAACTTATAGGAGAGTTAAAATCATTTTTTGTCTACCTTGGGAACCGAAGACACACTAAGTCATAACCTGATTCCACTATTTATTTCGTATACGATAAGTTTTGAAGTTGCTCAGAAGGTTTCTCTGAACGCTTTACACATATGCATCATACTACATGAAGAACATCATCGATTTTAAGCGTGAATTGTCAAATTAACGACGAAAGCTCCACGTCAACGAATGTCAAGTAAGTTCGAACACGCCTCGTGACAGTTTTTTCTGTTGGAACAAGATTTGTCCTGTCAGGGCTCGGTGATTTGAGTTCTAGGGACGCAGTCAGACACCATACTGAGACTTGAATAGTGGTGCCAGTCCCTGGTGTTCATCCGTTGTCTCTGTTTACAAAACGGATGGATGAACAAGGTTTGCGTTGATTACCGTAAGCTCAATGCAGTGACTCCCAGGGGTAGATTAGGTTAACTTTATTTAAACAGGGTAGCCCCCAGCACTACAGCTGATATGAATGAGTGCGCTGCATCTACTTTAAAAAAAAATAACATCTTATAACCTTTTTTCAAGACTGAATTCGACACTTCATTCATTGTCTCGTTAAAGTTGTTCTCCACGCTAGATATAAAGAGTGGATACCAGCAGGTGGAGTCGGATGAAAAAAGCCAAGGAAAAGGCTGGCTCTCGCAATTCAACAAGATGCCATTCGGTTTATACCTTTTGGCACCTGATGGAAACTGTTGTTGCGCGACTGCCGATAGAAACGAGGTCCATTTCTTCATAAAGATACAATCACTCATGCCGTGAAATTTAAAACTGAAGTCCATCAACAAGCTAGTTTTCCTGAGGCTGCAAATGGCAAATCTCACGCTGACTCGCGATTAGATGGTTAGGTGGTTAAAAAACGCTTCAAGCGTATAATTTCAATGCGCATCGCCGGCTCGAGTTTAAATAGGGTAACGGAGATTCTCTTTGGCGACACCCTTGTGCTGACTTTGGTTGCAGGTGCAAAAAGTCAGCGTCAAACACTTTGTGAAGAATATCTTGGTTGGAGGCATCTGAAAGCAGTTCTCAAAAGCCGTGGATTTTGCAAACGAGGTGAAATGACTAAGGCAGCATTGTTGGACGTAGCGAGACTGCGGGATGGACTGCCTAGATTTCATATGTGTAGTATTCTCGGCATCAAAACGAAGGACGACACCAAACAGGCCGCAATCAAATAGCTTGGTAGAAGATTTAACAGAACTTTGGAAAACCAACTTTCTGTGTACGCAGATGGTCAGCAACGACCGTCAATTAACGGATGAGTCTTCTTTAAAGGGCTGTAAAAAACACGTTTGGAAGATGGTTGCCTTTCGTAGCCTATGGGCATGACTATACCGGAGACTAGCAACTGACAAATAAATCGCTGGTACGATGTCGGTGCCGTTGACGTTTTTCAAAAGAGGATACATTTAGATGCCACATTCCGCAGAGAAGAAAGGGTGTATTCCACAAATTGACGGGCAATTGCAATGGACCTTTTCTCGTATGACGAACAACAATTAATGATGTCATCAATGCGATCCATGCATCTCCTAGATCTACGCCACGCGTTGTCCATCGGAATCGTTTACGGATTTGTAATGGAGAAAAACCTAGCTGGTTTCGGACTATCAAAGAAAACGTTCGATGTAAAGCTGGCGGTTCATCAACCGAGGAACATGGGAATTTGACAGAGAGCTGTGAAGTAGTGAAAGCCTGGACTCGAGGTTGCAAATACTGACAAAAGGACCATTGACATGCAAGCAGCGTTTCAAGGATTTTGAACTTCCTCTGACTCAGCGCAAATTTCGTGTCTGAGTAAAACCTTCATCGCTTCTTGTTTGATATTATTAAAAGAAGTTTTCATTGCGACTGTTCATCGTTGAATTCTTTGGACTGTTATTTATCTATGCCTCAGACGGACATATTTTGGAGGGAGGGGCAGGGTAACGAACAAAAGTGCACCGAACAAAAGTGCCTTGCAAACTGTTAATGAGTTAGTGTTAGTACGATGTTGATATGAGCTTAATTCATGCATGTAGTGGGAGTGATTTTGATTGTGCCAAAGAGGTTTCCTGTGGCCTGGAGCTTCCAGGCAGTCTTGAGGCAGACTTTGAAGGAATGTTTTTGTAACAAAAACGTTTAAAACTACTCGTTATCCGCAGTAGATGAGGCTTAACTTTTCTTGCCACATTTCAATTCAGTTTTAGTTTCTAAACGCAGTAAGTCATCAATATCACAGTTATAGTAGTTGCTTTTTTATTATGCGCTACACAGTCACTTGCATTTTAAAACAAATTTCAAAATAAGTAAGTTGGCATCGAAGTCGAAACTTGTTCATTGTAGCTCCTACAGCCATAACGGTGTGAGTTTTTAGCTCCGATCCGCTTAAAAAAGGAAACATTTTTAACCTAATATTACAAAAGATATATCACTTTAATTCAGCATCGCCAAGGAACTCTGCGACACAATGCGAACATCTCAATCTCTCTCTCTCTCTCTCTCTCTCTCTCTCTCTCTCTTTCTCTCTCTCTCTCTCTCTCTCTCTCTCTCTCTCTCTAACTTATGAAATTACCGTATTCAAATGAAAGTGAATCAATCAATCAATCTCTCTTGATCAACGTTTAGTTTGGGATGAACATGTCGACAGCCTATGTAAACGCATCTCATCTGGACTAGCCGCTTTAAAACAAGCTCGTCGGTATGTTCCCCAAACCACTCTCATAACTATATACAAGTCACTCATTAAACCCCTTTTTGACTACTGTGATGTAGTTTGGGGCAATTTAAATAAAACACTGACCTCAAGACTACAAAAACTACAAAACCGAGTGGCCAGAATTATAACCCGTAAGGGTTATGATGTAAGATCGACCAATATTCGAAAAGAATTAGGATGGGATGATCTGGGGCCGTATTCACGAAAGCATCCTAAGTCCAAAGAGCCTCCTAAGATATAACTTAGGAGATAACTGGTATTCACGAAGACCTATTTTAAGACATGTCTTATTTTTTCTTCTAAACTTAGGACCTCCTAAATTTTTAAGACATGTTTTAACTGGTATTCACGAAGACCTCCTAACTTAAGATATGTCTTAATTTTTCTCCTAAACTTAGGAGGTCAAAATTGACCTCCTAACTTATTAAAACATGTCTTGACGGAGGCTAAATTCGATTGTTAACGAGTTTTACGTCGATTTTCAGCGTGATTATTGTGTATCACAATAGTTACCGATTAGATAAATATTTTAAAGCATTATATTGCTAAGAAAAATTAAATATTTTCTAGTGATGTCAAACAACACGGTTAGTTTTATATAGGCCTTCGTGTCATTAACGGATTCCACATTTCTTTCTCTTTGCAGAATTATATTTCCGTTTTTCGTGAAAATAAGCCCTTGTACAAGAAATATCGAAGTAGACCCTATTGAAACGATGATGGATTTGTTTGTTGCTTTCGCTACTGATCATGAACGAAGATATTATATCACGGTTTTGCTATCTTAAATTCGAGATGAAATAAAGATTATTGTATCGTCATTGTGATTACAACAACAATTTACACAATACAAAATATTCATTCATGTAATTTTCATAACTTATTATTCATAAGATCGCGCCATATAAACTGTCTCTGATTGGTTTACTTTTACTAATCGATAACTGCCCGCGACCATTAAACTTAGTAGACTGCTAAGTTACGCTTACCTTAGGATGGTCATAAGATATCGTTCGTGAATAGCACTTAGGACATGTCTTAGGAAGCTCCTAAATTTTCTCTTAAGTTATATCTTAAGATATATCTTAGGTAGGATTTCGTGAATACGGCCCCAGGAGACTATTAGAAGAAAGCATATAGCGATCCTGGGGCCGTATTCACGAAATCCTACCTAAGATATATCATAAGATATAACTTAAGAGAAAATTTAGGAGCTTCCTAAGATATGTCATAAGTGCTATTCACGAACGATATCTTATGACCATCCTAAGGTAAGCGTAACTTAGCAGTCTCCTTAGTTTAATGGTCGCGGGCAGTTATCGATTAGTAAATGTAAACCAATCAGAGACAGTTTATATGGCGCGATCTTATGAATAATAAGTTATGAAAATTACATGAATTAATATTTTGTATTGTGCAAATTGTTGTTGTAATCACAATGACGATACAATGATCTTTATTTCATCTCGAATTTAAGATAGCAAAACCGTGATAATATCTTCGTTCATGGTCAGTAGCGAAAGCAACAAACAAATCCATCATCATTTTAATAGGGTCTACTTCGATATTTCTTGTACAAGGGCTTATTTTCACGAAAAACGGAAATATAACTCTGCAAAGAGAAAGAAATGTGGAACCCGTTAATGACACAAAGGCCTATATAAAACTAACCGTGTTGTTTGACATCACTAGAAAATATTTAATTTTTCTTAGCAATATAATGCTTTAAAATGTTTATCTAATCGGTAACTATTGTGATACACAATAATCACCATGAAAATCGACGTAAAACTCGTTAACAATCGAATTTAGCCTCCGTCAAGACATGTTTTAATAAGTTAGGAGGTCAATTTTGACCTCCTAAGTTTAGGAGAAAAATTAAGACATATCTTAAGTTAGGAGGTCTTCGTGAATACCAGTTAAGTCATGTCTTAAAAATTTAGGAGGTCCTAAGTTTAGAAGAAAAAATAAGACATGTCTTAAAATAGGAGGTCTTCATGAATACCAGTTATCTCCTAAGTTATATCTTAGGAGGCTCTTTGGACTTAGGATGCTTTCGTGAATACGGCCCCAGATGTATAAAATTATGAATAGAAGAGCCCCAGGTTATCTCATTGATCTTTTCGAAAAGAGTTATAGCGTTTATACACTTCGTGAGAGCGGAAGTCGATTACTCCTACCTAAATATAATACTGAATTTGCAAAAGGTAGTAGTTTTTCTTTTGTTGGAGCAAAAATATGGAATTCTATTCCATTTAACATCAGATCTGCAAATTCTCTCTCCGCTTTTAAAACACAGATTAACAATCTCGCTGTCTTCTAGTTAGTGTAATATAGTTACTGATCATTATTGTATAATTGGAATAGTAAATTTTTTAGTACACGGCTTTTCTGTAAAGCAGTTAATTCAGTTACTGATGTAAACACCGTGTTTAAATAAAGTTTATTCATTCATTCACTCATTCATTCTCTCTCTCTCTCTCTCTCTCTCTCTCTCTCTCTCTCTCTCTCTTTCTTAAATTCGCGGTTGTTTCACGGAAAAGCATGATATAAGTTGTGTAAAAATGGACACATAAACTGTTACGATAATTAGTTGTGCTGCACTGAGCATTGTCCTTTTCTCTGACAGAAAGTCCCCACTGCTATTTTGACGCCAGCATATGCAACTGGAAGGTCGACAAACAATGGCGGTGGACAGAACATAAAACTGGTATTTATAATTTGTCTAGTCGCCCTTGCTATTTCCTTACTATTGAGAAGGATATATTTTAATTTCATTAAATCAACATGTCAACTGCTCCAAAATATATAACAAAGAACACTTCCACTACTAATATCTCGAACACCATCTGATGCTTTCTCGACATAAATAATAACAAAGAAATATATATAGTAATTAATTAATCCAGGTACACAAAGAAGGTTGAACAATGCTGATGGATATGGAGATACTGCTAGGCTAGATAACATAGAAGCCTTTTTATCGTTAACTGAAAAATAGAGTATTTTTAGGATGTAAAAATTAATCAAATTATAGCGATTCGAAAAATACAAATATTTGTCAAAAAATATACCGTAATACGACTCTTCGACAAATTTAAGTGTAATACGACTTAAATTCTTCTCTTAGGAGGCTACTTAAGCCTTGAATCGGACGGAAGTAAGCTTGGAAGGACAATAACTTCTCCCTTATTCATCGGTAAAGATTGGAAGTGCATGCGCTTTTGGTACAGAATCAGTATGGGTCATAAGGCAGAAATAAAAGCATTAATCAACAGCTCAAGCACAACACAGCAGCTGTGGAAATCAGCATATAGCACCAGCAAATGGAGTTTTGTTCAACTGCCAATTAACACGAATGGAACGGCAAGGGTAACTATTAATAAAATACCAACAAGAAAAATTCCCAAAGTATTTAAAGAACTTGTTTAGTAGCTAGTAAGTTAAACTCATTTACCCTAATACTGATGTAAAATAATGCCTTGAACACTGTTGCGACTACATGACACGTATTAAATGTCCTAATTAAAGAAATTTTCAGCACAATTCTTTAACACGTCATGGACATAAAACATTTATCAACTAGAGTAAGGAAAAGTATATCCCTGTACCTTTTTTACACTTTACACTTTACACTTTACACTTTACGGAGGCACTATCTTAGGGATTATTTGAAAGGCGTTTTCATTTGATATAAGATCACCCCACTTGTCTAGGCCTGGTATTGGTGTTATGGATGTTAGTAGAACTCGTGCAAAATATTCTAAAATACATGTATACCAAATGAATAAGCAACGTGTTTTCAAGTATGGTTAAATGTGCATTGAATTGGTAATAATCTATCTTCTAAGTAATTGGTTTGAAATAAAAGTGAGCAACTCTAGATAAACTTGTTAGTAAAACTGTCAGCATTTAAGGGGGAATTGATCCTCTTATAATTACCCACTCCAGAAACTATAGGGCGCCTGGGCACGAGCAAGAGATTGTGCTACCCACAGTTTCTGGAGTGGGCGACATGCATTTTTGTTATCTTTATATGTAAGTGTCGTTGTTCTGTTTTGTTGCAAGGTAATAATTGAAGGCGTGAACTCAGGAACTTCTATTGATTTTGATGATGTGTCCTTCAGTAAACATCATTGCAGTGAAATACCCTGGCTACCATATCAAGGTTTGGCTTAAATATACAACAAAACAATGCACCATAATTTATTTTACATCAATGGAACCTATCATGTCCCAGATGCCGTTGAGTGATTCTTTGGTTCTTGACCCTTCTTGTAATGTCAAGGATTGTACACAGCTGTGGAAATGACAAAATTCACAACTTTTGCAATGTTCCTGCGCGCGCGCAAACTGCGAAAATTACGAAAATTGCAAAAATATACATTAAAAACGTCAAATGAGAAGTCATGAAAGCTATGTCAAAAACAGAAAATTTAAGCATTATTGCGAAAATCAGCTTTTTGCCCTTTGCTCTAAACAATGTGTTTTTTTTTTTCTCAAAGTTTAATCAGACACTTTTTAACTAAACTTTCAAATTTCTAGTACATATGTATCGCTAGCTGTAGACGACGGTTGTAGGAAAATATAATTAAAGACGTTTTTCAAGTAAATCAAAAATCGTTTTTACGGCATGATATTGATCACTCCCTTTTTTTTTATAAATATCTTAAAACAAATTTAACTTAAGAGCGCCTGTCTGTAAAAATCAAACATATCGCGGCAAGTGATAAAATTGAATTCTTTTGATATTTTAACGTTAGATAGATTAAGGTATAACAAAAATCACTGGATACCTTTTTCGGCCAAATATCTTTTTATTTTAAAGAAAAATACAGAAAGCGAAAGTCCGTTAAAATCGCCATTTAAGGCGGAAAATTATTGCACAACTTTGACAGTCTCGCTTACAAAAACAAGTAGCGCTACGGCATTTAAAACATGAAAATCGTATTTTGCAATCTTTAGCTATCTAGAAGAGTGATTTATGGAATTATTATATTGTTCTTTGCGTGCAAAATAATTTTATTTCGAAGACATATATTTTACTTCTTTAAAAGTACCTCGTAAACAAAACAATTTTTCACCATGTGCTAAACCTTCAAACGCATTAAGTTTCTGCTGGTTAATTTTCATAAAGATGATCCGCTCAAGATTGCCGTAAAAATTTCCTTTGGCAAATGATTCAGAGCGACGCGAGAGCATTTCAAAGTTCGTTAAAATTAAGAGTTATTTGACTTTTATACGAGGTCAACAATCAATTTGCGGGTCACACAAATATTCTAACTTCTGCTTCTGTGTTAACCCATTATGAAATTAAAATAGCCACATTGAAAAACATTGAAATTTCCTTACCTCATTTGCGGTAGAAGACAGATTCAGAGACCATTTTTGTGTATAAATCCCTTCTTTGTTCATCGTATTTTTAATTTATAACGTCCGATGCACGCCGACCGCGGACTGCCATGCAAAGTCGCACGCAAACCTCTGTTAAACTTTCGACACATTTCAGCATTAAGGCGTCCTATTTAAAGGCTATAGCATTTGTCGAAAGTTCTTCGGTTTGAAGTTAACGGATAGATAAATCTAATCACTGCTTGAGAAGTACTGAATGGGGGGTGGAGGGGCGAGAGGGAGGGGGGGAGTCTCACTGCCCTACTTCAAATTCATGTCATGCCTTAATTCAGAACCAAACTAAGTAAACCTAAGTATTTTTTTGGCAGTAGCAAAATAATTAGAAACCCGCTCAGATTTTAAAGTTGATAACGAGAGAATATCTAAAAATTGAAGAACTTACTAAGTTTAATACAGTATCGCCAATTGTCGAGAAGAAAAATAAATACTGTTTAAACAATGCAGTTGACAAAAAAGTAAACACTACCTGGTTTTGCTAATTACCTAGTGCCTTCACTTGAAGGCGGCGCTAAAGTGCATGTTTTTGTACATCAAAGATTCGAGTTCAGTTCTAGGTATTACACAAAAATGGAAGGCACTTGTGTTCGTTTAAGTCCTTTGTTGGTGGAGTTTGTGGTTATGACATTCGCGATCGAAAGCGTGGAACGGAAATTGTCCCTTAACTTTCGCGCACAAAGATGAGAGACTGAGATGAGATCGAACTTATTTTATGTCGAGCAGCGTTTACTAGAAATGTAAAGGAAGTAGTTGTAAACTAAAGTTGTCGAATTTAGTTCAGTGGCGCGGATCTAGGGAAGCGGCCCCTTTCCATTCCTTTTTTGGCGAAGAAAAAGACTCGAGGGACCGAACTTTTTTTCAGGACCATTTTCACTCCCCCTCCCACCCCCTCTCCTTATGAGCAAGCTGGATCCGCAACTGGAAATTTATAGTGAAAAAGAGATCACATGCATGATGCTATCCACAGGAAGTCCTGGTATACCCATCTTTCAGGGGCAGCTCCATCAAGTAGAGCACTTCGACTCGTATGGTAAGAAGGTAAATTTAGGAAACGAGAAAAAAGCATCCAATATGGAAAGCAAGACTGGGGAGAGGAGTTAAAAATCGTTGCTCGCAAAAGACTATTGCTACCAATTAATATATTTTAGAACATATTGACTAACGAAGAAAATTAAATGGTGCTGAAATATATTTCTAAACAGTTATTGTTTTTTTACTTGCTAAAGTGTTTCAATTTAATTGCCTTATCCGCACCCCTACCCCCTTAAATGCAAACAAAACTGCATTGCGTGACATAACCGAAAAAAGACTGAAAGCAAACGTCCGACATGTTTTGTTTGTACTTCAAAGTAACATTTCAAATCTTTTAGCGCACTACAAAACCGAGGAACGCTCCAAAAGGTACTTAGCCCTTTGAATAGATGCCGTGATACTGAAAAGTGTCGAAAGTTTAACAAAAATTGGCTGACCCTGTTGTCGTCCGACGTTTATCGGACGTTGTAAACAAGACTAAAGGACATACGATGAACGGTGAAAAAAATGCAAGAAAATGATCTCTGGATAAGTCTTCTACAACAAATAAGGTAAGAAAATTTCAAAACATTTTTTCTATGGGCTACTTTAACCTTATTTGTGTTAAGACATGTGGTGGAAAGTGAAATGTTTGTGTGACCCGCAAATTGATTGTTGATCTCGTAAGGTCAAATAACTCTTAATTTAACTAACTTTGAAATGCTCTCGCGTCGCTCTGAATCATTTGCCCAAAGAAATTTTTACGGCAATCTTAAGACCATCTTTATACAAATTAACCAACAGAAACTTAATGCGTTTGAAGGTTTAGCACATGGTGAAAAGTTGTTTTGTTTACGAGGTACTTTTAAAGAAGTAAAATATATGTCTTCGAAATAAAATTATTTTGCAAGCAAAGAACAACAAAATAATTCCCTAAATCACTCTACTAGATAACTAAAGATTGCATAATATGATTTTCATGTTTTAAATGCTGTAGCGTTACTTGTTTTTGCAAGCGAAGCTCTCAAAGTTGTGCAATAATTTTCCACCTCAAATGGCGATTTTAACGGACTTTCGTTTTTTTGAATTTTTCTTTTTAATAAAAAGATATTTGGCCGAAAAAAGTATCAAGTGATTTTTGTTATACCTTAATCTATCTAACTTTAAAATATGAAAGAAATCGAATTTTTATTACTTGCCAGAAAATTTCAAATTTGTCTGATTTTTACGGACAGGCGCTCTTAAAACCTTCCTCTTTTCTGTCAAATCATAGTCTGTATACTAACTTTTGGAAACCTGAAATGTAGGAATTTAAAAAAAGTTAGGTCAACTCTTTTAAGTTGCAATTCATTCAGACTAGAGACACCCATCGACAATTGTGGCACATTTTGATTATTTATCAAAATACTGGACGATTATTTTTCGGTTTCTGTGAATACCAAAAAAATATGGCTTTTGAAATGACACCAAATCTCCGTAACGATTCCCCTTTAAGGCAACTCAAGTTATTATATCCACTGTTTGAAATGGTTTACATTTCGTATCATTTTCTAGAATTTCTTCCTCCCTTACTTCCGGGATGTTTAAGTCCCCTGGGAATGCAAAATGGACGAATTTCCGACTCAGCAATAACTGCGTCGTCTTACTATCGGGCACGGTCAGCGCCAACAAGAGGAAGGCTTCACCTAGCCATACCAGACTCCTTAGTTGGCTTCACAGGAGGATGGTGCCAATATCCCAGTCAGCAGTACTACCAATTTCTTCAAGTTGATTTTGGTTTCGTGGCAAGTGTTGGCAAGGTTGCCACTCAAGGGAAACAGGAACTCGATTTTTGGGTTACCAAATATTTTCTTACTTACAAAAGTGTTCGCAGTGGCAAGTTTTTGCTTTATCGACAGCATGGAAATGTCAAGGTAACATTTTTATATCCGCCATTTTAAGACTCCTTAAAGTGCCTATAACCCCAAGAAAGTTATTTTCAGAATCAACTCTATGTAGATTGAATAGTTGAATGGTAAAATATTTCTGGTTTTGAACGTCGTGTTTGTGAGTTATAGAGATTTGAATTTACAAAATGCTAATTAGATGACGTCAACCCGGGAATTTGCCATTATTTCTACACCAATTTACAATGCGCAGTTTACAGCTTGAAGATAATTAATTTGATAAATGCTAAAAATAAACTGTGGATAGTCTTTTGATTCGTAAAAAAATATTACTTGGAGGTGAAAACAAGTAGTTGTATAATAAATGATTCCCGGGTTGACGTCATCTAATTAGCATTTTGTAAATTCAAATCTCTATAACTCACAAACACGACGTTCAAAACCAGAAATATTTTACCATTCAACTATTCAATCTACATAGAGTTGATTCTGAAAATAACTTTCTAGGGGTTATAGGCACTTTAAGCTTATTTCCTCTTATCAAAGTTCTTTTTTCATAGTTTCCTTTCTGTAAGCGACCTTGGCTTAATTGTGGTAGTTTACACATTTTAATTGGTTTGTTGCTCAGAAGTATCTCAATGTACGTTAGTTGGCTAATTAGCAGGGTCCAACACTTTCCTGTTGAGTCCGATCTAATTTATTCCATTTCATCGTGCTGGATTTGGTTGGAAAATTGCCCTTTCTAACCTTAGCTCGCTGGATAGGTTTCTTGATCACTCTCACCCCTACACCATCCCTACTCCCCAATGTTAAAATGATGTACCAGTCCACCAGGAGGAAAACTAACGTCCCAAGCCATTTTATGCTACAGCATGCTACTGAAACTAAACGCTAACCACTCTATAAAGCTCCTCTATGACTCGTCAAATCCGTTTTTCAAGTACATGATCTGCATTTCATGAGGATGAATCTGCAAAGATTAAATCATCTGCTCACCAACTGACAACATCAAACAATTTGCATACTCGGACGTTAAGAGTAGACCATAGGGTTTTAGTTTATTTTTGTTTTCAGTCTGTCACTCCAATTACGTTTATTGCAAACGTTATATTGAAACCTTTGTATAACATGAACTCTTCGAGTAGTGAAGTCGGGCTTCAAGGGTCTTGTAAGTGCCCCTAAGGTACAAGAATTAATTCAATTGTTATGATTTGTTTTACAGTCGCTTTTCCGGTCACAAAAGGCGATCCGCCACGCACGTTACTACGTCATTTGAAACCTTTAATCAGTCTTTCTCAATCACTCGTGCATGCAAGGTCAACTTTAACTTCAACTTCAACTTTATTACTTCCACTTACCTGTTGCTCGAAAAGAAAGAAAAGAAAAAAAAAGAATGGAACTGTCGCCAAATCCGGCAATAATGTAAGTTCCTTTTACTTGATATGTTTCGTTTCGTCGTTTTCGTTTTTCTTATGTTGTAAATAAATCCAATTCATCCATGAGCTTGAAGTTGCTGTGTCAACTGATATGACGTCACTAACACTTCGCCGCAGGCTACAAATCACTTGAAAAGCGCACTTTCGTACGACCCGAATTTATAAGTCGGGCTTTGCTTGTAGCCAAGCAGCCCGACTAACAAAGATTTCGATAATATATATAGACAGGCTGAGCCTAACAGCGAAGCTTTCGGAACAGAAAGTCAATGATAAGCTTAACTAAGGTGAAAGGTCGGAAGCACAAGAATAAAGATTGACGGTTGGGCTATTTTTCAATTTTAGCAATTCTAAAAAACATTATACGCGACCGTCTGCACAGTACATTTAGACCGTTCAAACGTTCACAAAAACAACTTTTTTTTCTCGGTCTAGAATAACTAGTATGACTTATTTCCGAATAAAATACACATGTTGCGTATCAAAAATTGCCCGAGAAACTGATTTGAAAATCAAAATTGCAAAAAATACACAAACATATTTCCAAAGGGTCTGGATAAAAGCAAGCAAGTAATAATTTTCAAAGTAACGACAACTGACTTGATTTTAAAAGACATGTTTCGACACTCCTTTGTCACCTTCAGTTTGAAATTTTTAACTTACCTTTGACAAATAAATGAAAGAATGTGTGACAATACGTGATTAAAAAGAAAGTTTTAAATTAACATGATGCAACTGTTGGTTCAAAGAAGGTTGTTTCCATTTAATATGCAATGCTTCCTTTATCTTAAGCTGAAAATTGGTGGAAGCATGATCTAAGATATTGAAACTATTAGGTGAACATAAACTGTGGCATTCTTTAGAGTCTTCCAGGTGTTTGAATACGTGAGAGGCCCCATTTGAGCACGTTTTATAAACATGTCTCCAAAACTAACGAGAACACAATGAAAAAGTCAATCAAAAATTAATATCAACATAAATTTCCATCAAAAAATGTGATTTCTTTTACCTGTAAGTCCCTCGACTGCTTGGAAATTCGTTAAAACACCGCTTCTTCGGTTCTGAAATATTGCCCCGCATTGATAAAAACGTATGAAGTTCCTCGAAGCAAGATTTTATCCCTGAAAGCTCTTCTTTTTCCACTATAGCGACTTCTGAGTATCCCTTAATTGATATCCCTGTCTTGAGTAGCAAACTTTGAAAAACTGAAGGCCTGAGAAACGACTTTGCACAACACAACAAGAGAGAGTTTTCACTGCAGCTGACGTGACATCGGCCGTGTAGCCGCGCGAAAAACTTGAACAAAGCCTCTGTTTTAAAATTGCTAAGATTCCGGATGTTGCGTGACCTCATTCGCGCATGTTTTGCGACGCCATACGCGCCCGCGAACTAGTCCTGCGCGACGGACACACCGGACCGACGCGCCTGCGAAACATTCCGCTAGCCATGACCATGGAAAATGACGGGCATAGGTTCTATGAGTATGGAGCTACGCGAGCGGGCCGCTCCGCTATGAAGTTTGCAATGAACAACATACATTTCGAACTCGTAAGGATTCGTTTCTCCCTATCTTTTGATTAGTTGAAAGGCTAGGAAGTTGCATTCCAACAACTGCTGCTATACAAATAATTCCTGATCATTGTCTCATGATAAATGAAAAAAAAAATGTTGTTCTGACCACAGCAGACGTTGTTTGGCAGTACGTAGTAAAATATTTCTTCACTAAGAACAAAGAGGAGAGTAAAGAATAACAGAGCATATTATAAAAGGCAAATTGTGGCAAATTTAAATTTAGAATAAACAGTGTTATGTCTTCTCGGTTACGATTCAAACATCTTTTCAACGATTCTTCTTTTAATTAATGTTTACCAAAGAAATACAATTGCTGAAATTTCAATGATGTGTTTTCATTTCTTGGTGCAGGTATTTGATGGCAACTTCGACCGTCACACTGTGGTAAGCCATCTTCTTATTCCTCGCATCACAGCCCAATTCGTGAGGATTTATCCCTACAGATATATCCGGTTTGGTTGCCTTAGAGTGGAATACTACGGCTGTGCAGTAGGTAAGGTGACTTTTATGATTATCCTATAACAGAGGACATTATGCTATGGATAAGATATAACAGACTAGACCACAAAGGGATTGCTAGCAGTCTATAACATCGCCCTGATAACTTCATCCAAAAGCCAGCCCACCAACAACAACAAGCTGGGATGGCCATAAATCGTTGCAGTATTGTAAAAGCGTAAGATAATATAGAAATATTAACAAATACAGTAAACAAACAAACAAAATAATAAATAATAATCAGCCAAATTTGGATAACTCGGTGATGGTAAGAACAACAGGTTTCATTGCAATTACCTTTTGTGACATGCTTCAATAAACAATTGGATGATAATGTCAAGTTGAGAGCAAAGACCCACTTCACCACACTCAAATACCATGGTTGGAACTGAAGATCATTGTAGAATTTTTAATTTGTATAGTCCGTTAATACGGACAACGAATGGACCACGTTGTTATTACGGAAAACTGCATTAAACTGCAGTTAATTATCATATCTCACCCCACTAAGACACTAAATAAGTACGACTACACAGAAGCATATGGTTAGCTATATGTTAAGTAGGTCCAGTAGATGCTTACTCATTTAATAAAATTTTAACCCTTAGAATTAGCCAATTTGAGGTTAACTTTGTATGAGATTACTTTAGTCTAGACGGGAAAAACTGACCATTGTATTGAGCGAGAAAATGTGTGGGCTTTCGGCCGGCACCATGACAACTGTCCGTAAAGTGGGTGTCCGAATTATGCTGTGTCCGTAAAGCGAGGTTCGCCTGTAATTAACGAATATTAAAATTGTAAAATAAAATAGTAAACTGCGATTTTCCAAATCATAGTGAGCTATTCAATGTATAGTAGTGGCCTTAGTAATTAAAATTTAACTTATCTGAAGATTACACAACCTATCCCTACACGTCACTACAGCTGAGGCTGTGATTCAATTTTTTTGCATTTTGTTGTCAGATCAGGCTGATGAGCCGAAAGTTCCTTGCTACTCCCCCCTGGGAATGCAGAATGGTCAGATACCTAACGCTTCTATCACCGCCTCCTCCAATTTTGGTTCCGCTTATCGTGCTCGGCTCCACACTGTAAAGGAAGGTGGTAAACCAGGCGCATGGGTAGCAGCCTCGGCAGATTCCAGTCAGTGGCTGCAGGTCAGAATATCGACGCTTGCTAACTTCCATGATTGTTGACTCATGTCTATGTCCAAAACGAACATATATACCTCTTGTTAGCCGAGTTCGAGTCCGTGCCGAAAGTTACCTCTTACCAAACCAAACACTATTTACTCAAGCGCAAAGCGCAATGAGTTAAAAAATGCCCTTCGTTTTTCTTTTTTTTTTTTTTGGTGTCCCATTTGTGCATGCAAATTTATTCACGCATATTTTATTACTAACCGGGCCACATACAAATTCTACAAAAATGGCTGCCGTGCTCGGCATGTGCTTGGTTTTCAAAACCATAGTTTTGTCTTATCGGAGTAAAAACATACATTTAAAATACTCAAAATGGAAAGAGAAAGCTTTAAAGAATACTCAGAAGCCGCTGTAGTGGAGAAAAATGAGAGCTTTAAGCGACGAAATCTTGCTCCGAGGAACTTCATACGTTTTAATCAATGCGCGGCGATGTTTCTTTCGAAGAAGCGGAGCAGTCGAGTCAAGCCGAGGGACTTTATCGTAGAAGAAATTACATTTTTCGTTTGGAATTTATGTTGATATCAATTTTTGTGTTCTCATTAGTTTTGGAGAAATGTTTATAAAACGTGTTCAAATTCATTCGTTATGATATCTGGTATTATGTAAACAAAATTTTATAGTTCTAATTTCACACGCGTCGCCTTACGCAAAGATGTCTGTGTATGTTTTGCAATTTTCATTTCCAAATTAGTTTTTTGGGCAATTTTCGATACACGACTGGTGTAGTTTATTCGAAAGTTAGTCATACTATTTATTGTAGACCGAGAAAACGTTTTTGTGCACTCTAACAGACGGTCTCGTAATTCTGTTTCTGAGATTCCCTAAAATTAAAAAATACCACGGTCGTTTACTGATTTCATTGCTTTTAAAAGTAGTCTTTTTAAACGTAGCGAAAAGAAGTCACGGTTTAGGAAATAAAAGACGGGTGTGTATTTGATCGGAAATCAATAAATTAAATATTCAAAGCGAGTACAGTTGTGCACTCAAGACGGTCGCGTAATACTGTTTAGCCCAGTCGTTTACTGTTTTTATTTGCTTTTGAAAGTAGTCTTTTCAAATGTTACAGAAAGCAATCACGGTTTGGGAAATATTAGACGAGTGCGGATTTGATCAGCGTGTTCTTTAGTGTGTCACGCAAAATTTGTTGAGGGGGAAGGGGTGCGTGACCCATTTAAACCTGTTTAAAACGATATTGATATATATTTTAAAAACCCTTTTAAGTGTTGTTTTGATGAATTCATAAGCACGAAACGTTTAAAATATATCTCAAATAGGTTTTAATACCTTCAAAAATAATGGAAAATTAGCATCAAACAGTTTACAAACACGTTATAAATTCTCAAACTATTTGCAAACTGTTTGAAAAGCTATTTTGAATGTATTTATATTCAAAATATGTTTAAAATTCGAGCTTAAAATATATTTTCAAGTAGTTTTTTACTTATTTTAATGATGCTAAACCTGTTTAAAACACTATTGTAACCTATTTTGAAACGCCTCTATATTTCGTGAATGGAGAAAATGGGTGATGTTTCAAAATATATTATAAATAGTATTTAAATCGGGTTTAATAGCCTTTCAAACTACCTGAAAATACACTCAAAACAGATTTTATGAGCTATTTAAAAGCGTAGTAATAAATGTCCATTCAAATAGTATTTAAGCATTATATTTAAAACCTATTTTTATTTTTAGTTGTTACAACTACTACGTTATAAATAGACAACATTTTATGTTTCTTTTCCAAACAGTGTTCAAATAGTCTATTTAAAACAATTTAGAGTAACACTTCGGCAGTCATGTTGTCAAAATAGGGTTCAAATACACTATTTGAAATGTAGTTTTGGCGACAAATGGCTTACAAATACATAGAAAAACCTATCCGGTTTATTAAATAGCATTTAAATATACCTAAAATACATTTCAAACTCTTAACACTATTCTAGAATTTTTGTTAAAATTTATAATAAAAATACACCATGATGAGCTCAAAATATAGCTAAAATCGTTCAAATACTTTTAAAGTACTTTTAAATCACTTTTAAAATACACTTGGTTTGGTAATGATACGGACTAAGTTTTTTCCCTTGATTTATGGGCCAAGCGCGGGCCATATATCGAGGGGAAAAAAACGAGGATCCGTAACTTACGGTACGGACCGAGAAAAACGAGGCTAATAAGATATTTATTATATCTGTAAATCGGAGATAAGGGAAAAACTTTCAAGTCAAAAGATGGACGGCTTCATTTGACTGACGTACGTCACAAGAAAGCAAAGAGAAAATTTTATTGACTTTCAAAAATAGTGTGATCGGTCCTCGATTCTATGTGTTCGGTAGGACGACGAAAACCTGGCACAGGAAAAGAAGAATAAAAACGGCACGATAAAATCGCCAAAACAAACGTGTTTGTCAAACTAGAAAATGTGGCAGCTTTTTTCGTCTCCAGCGGTGAACGAAGAAACTCTCAAACTTGAAAAAGGACACTGAAAATATCTCCTCATCGAATACTGCAAGTTGTTTTTTGCTTTTTGCTGTGCTTTAGTGGCTTCATGCTGAAATTTGTGCATGGATGAATTTTAATTTCAATCACTGCTGACAAATTTTCAGCGTGAGTTGCAGCAAGAGCGTACTTGCGAATACGCAAAAATTGTCTTCATGGAATCCACTGCAAGGACAAAAATTTCGCTGAGGAATCAAGATAAACTTTTTGCATAGGTCTGTAGCTTCAAGTTTCTGGGCAACCAACCTTTTTTCTTGCCACTTGTCCACTGGACAAGTGCCACTCAAATTTTGGTTGTCCGAAAGTGAAATACAGACCAGAAAATTGACCAATCATAGTGCGCGTACTAACTGAGATATTTAGTAATTACTCATTACTGTTGCAATAATCTATAATGACAAATGTATTCAAGCAATAACCCGCACTTTTCTATGGTTTATCGGCTTTATTAACCCTCGGGATGTTGGAAGAACACGATAAAGAGGCTGTAAATCAGGAGCCGAGAGAGAGTGATTAACAAGCTTTTCGATTGTTTTTCCAACATCCCAAATGGTTTATTGTCCCAAAAAACGATAGAAATGTGTGGTATATTGCTTTCATATCATGGCTACATTTTGCATCTGGTTAACTGGTACAATAGTCAATAGCTATTGACCAATCAGAGAGCGCGCATTATCTTCAGTTATTGTATATTATAACATAGACTAAAAAGGCATTTGACGTTATTCTACAGGTTGACCTTGGGGCTATTGTTATGATAAGAGGCTTAGCAACTCAAGGACGCCATGAAGCCCCAGAGTGGGTCAGCAGTTTTGTGCTTTCCTACAGTTCTATGGCAACCAACTTTCGGTTTCATAAAGTGAATTCTACTATCACGGTAAGCGTAACATTTCACTTCCTTTTTTTGAGAAATAGCCAAAGTGAAACACAAAAACAAAAAAGATTTTGTTACAACGCTTTGCTTAAAGGGGCGGAATGCAATACCTGAGTCGGCATCGCCAAAAGATATACTATAGTTGGTCAGCCCTCTCCTAGTTTTATTCAAATGTCCTCCTTGTCACTGTCAACGAGGAGGGTTATATATGTTATAAGGGACTTTGGTTGCTATCGCCAACAGGTTGTGAAAACTAGAGACACAAAGTACTCACGAGTCACCGCAAGTGACCAAGAGTGACACGAACGACCACTGGTGACCTCAACTGATTACGCGTAAAAATAGTTCTATTTTAGTTCAGCTTGAACGTGACTCAAATTCTTCAACTCGGACTCGGACTCGCGATCTTACTGATCCAAGACTCCCTACAAAAGGTTTCACTTTTTCCAAGTCGAAAAAGTTAGTTCCTACAAAATAAAAAGGATTGTCAATATGGCCGCCGTCAAATAAAATAACATGAAAAAATAAAACAAAATTAAGACTATTTCCCAGTGGTCGTAGTCACTCGTGGTTGCTGGTAGTCACTCGTGATTGCTCGTAGTCACTCGTGATTGTTCGTTATCATTCGTGGTCACTCGTGAGCATTTCATGACTCTATTGTTATGGTAACACTCGTACCTACCCTCATGTTACCATAACTTAAAGAAGAGCTTGGGAAAGCCGAGGGAAAGCTAACACACAAAGTAACATTTGCACCAAATCACTGAAATAAAACCGAGGAAATACAGTAATAATTTTTCTGCGCCAGTAACGAGTCGTGCTTTGTAAAAAAGGATTTTATACAAAAATGTCCATGCAAAGCTTTTTCGGTAAAAGCACTTCTAAATAACCATAATATAAAGTGTGGAATGTTGCATCTCTTTTTAGATTTTTACTGCTAACAACAACCAGAACACGGTAGCAATGAATGCCATAAACCCTTCCATACTGTGCAGGTATCTTCGGGTTCACCCACGCACCTGGGTTAACAATGTCGCCTTGAGAATTGAAATCTTCGGCTGCTTAGCAGGTGATTATCTTTTGTTTCTGTATAAAGGCGATTCTTTTGGACTTTGATGATCTAGCTAGATGGGCTTGAAATAGTTCACACTGATCATGTTTCAGTATATACTAATTAAGACGCATTTGATTTAAGTGTAAGTGTAAGTGATTTAAGTGTAAAATTAATAATAATGTAATGATGATGATCAACAAACTTTTTCTTCTTATTCAACTTTAATAAAGCTTTTCTGCGCCTTCCAATGGCACATGGACTCACAACTGCAACTGTGAATTTCGAACAGTCAGTACCAACACTTGTTGTTGGTTGTCATTAGTGGATTTTGATAAACTTTCATTGTCTTTTTCTGTTATTTTGGTATCCATTACTTATCGTCGCTAAATTGAGGGCAATCATTGGATTGAAAAGCACTCTAAACTGGGAAAGTTGTAGACTAGTCTTTTTTGGTTCTTTTATAGTTAACATGAACATCGAGAAGATTGAAGACATAGGTTGCTATAAGGACACTCCTGATAGAGCCATGCCATTACTGGAAGCGATGAGTCAGCTTTTGGATGGCAGCTACATGCAGAGGGCAGCTGCCATTAGACGTTGTGCAGAGGCTGCGTTCCAACTAAAACTTGATGTTTTTGCGGTACAAAATGGGGGACAATGTTTTGGAAGACCACGTGCGAATTTGAGTTATAAAAAATACGGACGTTCCACACAGTGCCCAGAAGATGGTCGAGGGGGACCTTGGGCTAATCAAGTTTATAGGATCAATAGTAAGTGGCGCGGCATAAAGTAACACACGCTTATAATATATTTTTGATGAGAAAATGTTACCCCTTTTTTCCCAGTGAGGTACTGATGGAAAACAATTTTATGCGCTAAAACAATTCACAATGTCGTGAAATAAAACCCCTACTAAAGGCCACATTGCCAACAATGCCATTGTCTTCCACGACATGTACTTACAGTGCCCAGTTTCTTGATGCGCGGCATAATAATTTGCATGTACAGAACTAGTCGGCTGTAATCGGTCAACCGATTAAGCTTTGGTAATACTCTAGTCTTCGCAGATTCAACTGCTGTCAATTAAACGGTTGCCAAATAGCGAGTGCGATGCGCGGGTCACTCGCTCTTACTTCATCGTTGCGCATTTTTACTCCACCTTTCAACTATTCCCTATTCAAATCTATTCAAAGCAATTTATCGAAGAGTTTATGAGAAAATTAAGACACACACTGTCCAGTGTATCAAAAACATTATCTGAAATAGTTTCATGCAGACTAAATGGTCTTAATAGCAGCGCGAGGCGCGAGTTGAGATGAGCGCGAAGGGTCAGTTACGCGCCAGACGAACGCGCGAAATCACGTAAAATTTTCCCCCACAAAAAAAAAAACGGCGAGTAAAGGCAGCGAGCTTCATGCGCGAATCAAAGAAGCGTGAAAAGCAAGTCACACGCGACTAGAGGAGAGCAAAACGTTATGACTTGCGCTTAAGCAAAAAGGAAAATTCGCAAAAATAACCGGCCTGTCTATTGAGTTTTTGTCTCTGTGAAACGAGCAATTGACTCTTAATTTAAGGAAGGCCACTTTTTGTCTTTGTCTTCGTGTGGCAGTATTTTAACCTAGCTGTTTTGTGAAAGCAGTTTCATAAAGACAGACATTTGACGCGCCGAGAAAAGAATGACTTGCGCTGACCCGGACAGCGCATTGGGTTATCGTGACAGACTTAGGCATTCCGCTTCAGTATTGCTCGTAGTTTAAAATGTTTGAAAAGTTCTGTGAAATAGTCTCAGGCTGTTTTGAAAGACCTTTACAACGCGCCCGCTCCAAGCCGGCCCACGACAACAACTACTTCTGTGGGAAATAACATTCTTTTGTTTGCGAAAATAATTATTCAAATTTGGATCCGTTTTGATCGATCAAGCATAAATTTGGAGAGAAAGCTAAAATGCTTAGCAGACGTTTTAGAAATTCGCGTTTTGACAGTACTTGCACTTATTGTAACCCCTGGAAAATTTGCACGAGGCTTTCTGAACAGTCAAGTTAACATAACCCAATGCAACAAGATTCGAGCAATTATTTAAAGAGATATTATATCTCAAAGTGCGCCAAACCCATTTTCTCATACAAACAAGATGCCGAAATAGCGAACTTTCATGTCAAATTTGACAGATGTTGTAGAAGTGCAAAACAACAGACAACCGCCCACACGATTTAATTGATCTTTCTTCTATAAAAGGCGTATGATACATGTAGTTTATCAAAACTAGTTTATGAGTAAAACAAGCACAACGTATACCCACTAGACATTTTCAGACCATTTTCTCTATTGTCGGAAGCTCGCTTAGCTAATTAGCTTTCAAATTTAGCGCCGACAGCTCATTAAAAGTCCCGGATGTGTCGCTGCATTGTGGCCGATGAACTATGACAAAGAAATAACTATGACAAAGAAGTACCTAATGAACTAAATTGTCTGGTTGGTTCCAAATGGCATTTAAAAATGATAGAATTTATCTTTTTCCGTCGCATGTTTATTGCTGCCATTCTACGAAGGCATGGAAAATGGCAACTAATTTCCTTGAGCTACAATCACTATCACGGACGCTGTAAATAATAGTATTATTCCTATAGCCACTTTTGTGTAAATATTTTTCGTTTTTAAACCAGAAAGATGTAATTCTTCCGTTGAATGGTGTGGTTGGATTAGCCATCATGATGCTAATCCAACGTGGAGTCTAAACATGGCGGAAAACTTGAACAGAGCTGGAGCCTCAAGTGATGCACATTGGGACTTTAAAAAGGGTAACAAAACAACTTCTTTCAGTTTTATTTCATTTGGGTAAAAATCATAACGACGCAATTCATCATCAACTTTCTTTCGACAGGAAATCAGCATGACAGACGCTACATACTAGAAACACACGGTAATAGGCACCTTCATATGACCGCTTCAGTCACGAGTAAACAACACATCACCGAGCTGACAGTATGTTACTGGCTGCAAGACAACAATGCTACTTTATCACTGGTGTACACATCAACGAAGGGAATACCATCTTTTCGCCTATACCAAAATTTTACAGGACTACGTTTTTCTGTAATGGGGACGAGTATGTGAGTAAATTCTTTCACTTCGCAAGATCAGCTAAAAAAGTAATGTTTCTTGCATGCAACCAACTGTTGCGTCTTTATATCATCATACATAAAAAATGCAAATGACACAAATCATTTTTCCATGCAAGTGGTGAAGTCGAACAGAAATTCTCCTGCGATACTAATGTATCTTGATATATAAACTGACATCCATCCTGCTTTGCAGTTTATCAAGTGTCTCTGTAACCAGACACATATGGCATCATATGTGCGTTTCATGGAGTTCCCAAGGAGGATTCTGGAAAATTTACAAGAACGGAAGACTATTTGACTTTGATAAATGGCTCGGCTACGGAAAACTAATATCAGGTACTATATGCAGCCGACAGAGATCATTATATCCATGCAGTTGTATTCAGATTACATATTTTAAGATAGAGGGTGAAAATCGCACGTCGCTATCGATATCCTACTAAAATGCAGTTTTAATACAAATTAAGGCCTCAACATTGTTCATGTAGGACTAAAATTTTTACAGAAAGCCTAAAGTGATCTGCCCTACAAAAATGTTTTTTAAAGGCATTCTTTGGTAACGTTTTTTTATGAATAATATGAAACCACTGCAATTTGTATTTTAGGAACAGGGACTGTTAGTGTATCATTCCAACAAAATAACGAATCACTGTGGTCAAGACTGAGCGGGGTTAATTTGTGGAACTACGAAATATCCATGGAGCAGATTTACCGGCTTTCTCTAGGATGTGGAGACGAAACTGGAAATCTTCTGAACTGGTTTGATGTGAAGAGTGAAGCCGAGTTGACCGCTCACGTATCGAAATTAAAAGACCCTTCCTGCACTCATCGTGAAGGTGAATTAAATATTTGTTACGATAAACCCGGCCGATCTACTTTAGTCCAACTTTTTTTTTATTTGTTTGTTGCTTGTTCAGTTTGAATTTGCTTTTGTTGTTGCGATCACTAAATAACATATTTTTGATTCAAACATGCCTGCTGAGTGCATGCTATGATGACCTGTTCCAAGAAACGAAACTAAAGTAACATCGTGAAAGAGTTGTCACTTGGTTATTGTCCATCATGGTAAGGGACAATAACAAAGTGTATTATCGTTTGTCTTACGACGTAGACACTTACGATGTAGATCGCGACGTTTTGATTTAAGTCTTAAGTGGCCCTTTTTCATCATCATATATCATTTAAAGAACAAGAGAAAGCAAGTTGGAGTTGGTGGGTGTTAACGATAATAATATGAGCTGTCACCTGAAACAGATGCTTGACTGATTTTCTTGCAGATGTTATGAGTATTGTGAGTAACGGTTCTGAAGGAAGAGCTGTATTGGAGAGTCCGTGGTACAACAGGTCAGCACAGGGATATGGTAAATGTCTTCAATTTAGGTTCTTGATATTTGGGGCGGGAGCAAAGACGTTGGAGATTCATCAGGAAATAGATGCAATTCAGAGACGAATCTGGAAAGATTCCAACAACACAGTTCCACATTGGCGCTACGGACAAGTGTCTTTTACTTCTGTCACAAGGAGTAAGGTAATAAACGCAACTTACTGGATCACTTCGTAGATTGTTAGTATTTATACCACTTACCAGTGATGACTGTGTTGAAATATAGAGCATTTTAACCAGTAGCTGTGATAGCGCTAAACATACATTCCTACATTTAGACAATTGAGTTAAGTAGTCGATGTTTGCTCTCGAGATATTTTTTAATCATAGACTCATATGAGCAAACTCGTGAATACGAAAGCCTCGAAAAAAAATTTTCACCAAAAACGTTCATAGCCTTACGATTAAGAAAGTGGCAAAGCCACTGGGCAATTTTTTTGGGTGATATGCTGTACTTACTCTTTATTTTCAAGCATTTCTAGTAGTGAGTGGTGCAACTCACAATTTCTTGGTAGCTCGTGGAGGCTGGCATGAACATCTCAAAATCCTGCGGTTTTTTACCAGCTTAAAGCTGACCCGAAAATTACGCTGTTTGGGAAGTTTAGTTCGGGGCAACCTGATTTGGGCGATATATATATAAGCAACTAAGTTTCGTTTCCAAAAAAGAAAAGAAAAAGAAACACATATTGGACGTCCCCACCAGGATTCGAACCAGGTTCGCTTATACCGGAGAGCAGCATTTAGAACAGTACACTCGACCATAATAGGCGTTTTATATGGTTAAATTTTAATATTTCAACGTAAAAATCGCGTGACCAATGCAAGAAAAGTTTACAGCCGAGTGATCACCCGACCGACCGAAGGAGTGAAGAATTTGCATATTTGTCCCCGTATACTATAACTCGTTCAACGCTTTGCGCATTCACGAGATAAAAAGCACGAGCGATCATATTAACTCACGAATAGTCTCTCGAATTCATTATCTTTCTCGAAAACCGAAATACAGTGGGTGAAGGTACATAAGGTTACGGAAGACAACACGTTATTTTTGTATCACGTTCACTATATCGTGTTTTAAATTTTCTTCATGCTTATTAAGTCATTGTTAGGTAAAGTCTACTAGGAATTAAAAAATTGATTAAAATGGAACAAGCTCTTGTAGTTGCTGTTAAAAGACGTGATCGTAAAACACACAATTAAACTTCACAGGTTATCATAAAAGGAGAGCTTGGAAGGCTGCCTGGTTACATAGCTGTCGGAGGGCTTTCATGGGCTGACGGTTACTGTGGAGCAGAGCCACCGCTAGCAAACAGTCAAGGTAATGTTTAGTGGCATGTTATATTGCTATATTACTATGCATGTTATAGGCGACTAATGACTAATGCTCATGAAAACATTTTTCTGTTTAATGTTGCTAAGGAACACAAAAGCAACCTTAAATAACACATTACACAGTTAGGTACATATTACTTCTATTGTTGATAAACACCAGGTTTAGTTTTAGATGTAAGACTTGTTGAAACTGCAAAGAGTTAATCCCTGTTTAAAAATGTTGATCGTTGGTGTTGATTTTGAGTATTATCTACAAATCGGTAATCTACACTCTGGTGAGAAGACATCTTCCCCAAAGACTTATTTTCAATTTGTTTATTTATAACAATTGTTTTCCTACAGTGCATTTACCATTACTAATCGCGCTCTGCCCTACGTCTATTTAATATTGAATAATTTTAAATGTTAAAGTATTTAATAGCTTTCATATCGTACTGTGAGAGGGAGAAACCTTTTATGGTTAAAATAGAAGATGAAATTATATTGCATTACTTTATGCTGGTTTGTTTGTTTTTTCATTATTTTTAGCATGTAGTAAAAACTTTGTGAAGTCATCAGGTTTCATATCATCACCTTATTATCCGGGATTATACGCACCCAACTCTCAATGTAATTGGTTGATAACTGCACCAGTCGGTCACGTGGTACGTCTTGAGTTCCTCGACTTTCAACTGGAATATAATCCTCGCTGTGCAACTGATTTCATGCAAGTAATGGATGGCCACGGACCAAGCGCACAGACCGTGGGGAGATTTTGTGGTGAAAACATCCCTACTGTAATTGAGACATCTACTAATACAGCGCTCATCACCTTCAGATCTGACGAAAACATTCAAAGGAATGGCTTTAAACTGCTTTATTCCTTCAGAGGTGAGTTCATGATTATTCATAATTATTAACTTAGCTCGAGGTCTATACAGAGTTATAAATCGAGTGAAAAACGAGAATCCGTAATTTACTATAGAGAGAGAGACAATGATGTTAATAGATGTTTATTATACGAGGAAATAAATGAAAATAAGTTAAAAGGTGAATTGAAAAACAAAAAGAAAGAAACGATTGATAAAGAAAGATTGATTTTATTGCAAAAAAATCCTGGTTATTGAGAGGCACGACTCTAAAAAAGAGGAATGAAAGCGCGGCGATACAATATCGATACAGATATGTTTATCAAGGTGGAAATTATTGTGGTAGTGTTTAGCTAACAAAGCGAACGAAGAAACTCTCAAAAGTCGCTAAAATTCGATCTCATGAAATACTGCCATGTGTGTTTCTATCTCTATGTTCGTCAGCGTGTAAAAAGGTAAAAAAGGGACCAGTGTGGCCAGTAGTTAACATAATGATATGTTAAACGGCAAACGGCAAATGGTAAATGTTAGCAGTTTGCGGTTTGCCGTGCGGAGGTTACACGAAAACAATTCACGGGAAAACAAATTACGCGATTCTTAATCTCTCTTATACTGAGCGACCTCTATAGTTGGTTAGTTTTGTTTAAAGTTGTTTTTTTTGCTAGATGGACAGTGGAGTTTTCCTTAACTTTATTCCGCCGTTTGTATTCCCACAGAACAAACTGAAGATAAGATATGCGCCAGTAAAAGAGGTAATTGTCAGGGAGTTTCATCTGAAGCCATCTCATTCCACAGGCTTGATCATGAACAAAAGATTCAAAACTATGTTAATGAAGTGAAAAGACGAGCAAATCAAACAAAGAGTCACAAACTGTACATTGAGAATTGCTCGTTGCACTTCATTTGCTTGGTAACTATTATACTTATTTTGATATACATTGCTGATTTTTAACGTACTTGTTAACAATTTAGACTGTCCATCCGGCTGCTCGTGTTTTAAGATCAGCGATATTCCCAAGAAGTTTGCAATTCAAGGTTACGATCTGCGAACTGTTCCAAGAAGTATGCCTTCCTACACTACAGCTTTGTAAGTTCATAACTCCGATATTTTTTTTTAAACAAAATGTACAGTTTTATTCAATTTTATAATAGTGCTTTGAAATTGAGCGTGCTTTGTGTTCAAAAGAAATATGGGTACTGTGATTGGTCAGATCGATTTCATTATAACCCAATGCAGCACGCGACCTTAACTTCCACTCGTGTTACTATAACTC
Source organism: Dendrophyllia cribrosa (assembly GCA_024195265.1). Classification (NCBI taxonomy): domain Eukaryota; kingdom Metazoa; phylum Cnidaria; class Anthozoa; order Scleractinia; family Dendrophylliidae; genus Dendrophyllia; species Dendrophyllia cribrosa. The sequence continues at coordinate 35,967,336 of JAJLRJ010000005.1, read as the reverse complement.
TATGGTAACACGGAAAACGTTTTCTATTTAATTTCTTAAATAATACAGCACACACCAGTATGAGCGCGCAAAAAAAAAACATAGGAAATGTTAAAGAGGAAATCGTAAATTTGCTCCTCTGCATTGTTGAGTTATATAAGCACTCCAAGCACTTTCTCGCATTTTTATGAATTTCCCGCGTACTTATCAGTTACTCAACAATGCTCTCGGTCCCGTCCACTATTCCCTTATTGATTGAAAGCCATTTACCATAATTCTACAGAAATACAGAAAATTACATTACTCATATATCTCATCTTTCCTTGTTTCCATAAGTTATGGTAACTCTTGTAATATTTTAGGAGAACTAAAAATAGTTATGGAAACACTTCCGTGATTGTTCCTGTGTTATGTTTTAGACTATTTGCAAACAATCGAATCAACCAGATCCAGGAGAAAGCGCTATCAAAGCTTCCACTTTTGGAGTACATGTGAGTTTGACTGCAGTCGGTTGATATGCAGCAAGGCCTCTGTTAAATGTTCTTGTTTAGTTTGTAATGTTCCTTTCTTCTTTTAGCAAGTGAAATTGTGCCATTAATACATGTACAAAATCACTCATTTGGTACTGTCGGAATTTATTATTTAAACTTAACAGTAAACTGACTAAATCTACACAGATAGCAATTTGTCACAAATCTAAACACATGGTTTGTTGAAAAACTTCAGTAATTAATATAGTGGCGATACGACGTTTCGATGTATCTAACATCATTATCAAGAGAGTGACAGAAGGCAAAGGATGGATATAAATTAGTGAAAACAGTGAACACTATGAAATTGACTTAATCATTTGCATATTTATGAAATATATCGGCAGTTCATCGTTCGTTAGTAATTTTTATTGTTGAAAATGGTTTAATATTTCGTATATGATTCTGTATATATGTTACTCAACTCACTAAGAGTTGACTAATTTGAGAAAAGAAAATGGGTTTCATCTCCGCCTTGGTTACATCTACACATAGGGCAAAGTGTACTGCCCCTAAAAAGAGATTTGGTTATAATTGTCCAGTTCAATCATTAGTTTGTGATTTCAGGCAGACGGAATGCACCTCGAAAAAACATGCGAATGAAACTCAATTATCAATTATCATTGGGCCAAGGTTCAAATACATTCAGTATGGAGCATGTATCATATAAACTCTTGTTCTTGGGCCATCGTAACTTGATAACAAATAAAACACAAACAGCGGTGATAAACATGGTAAACCAACGCATTTTTATAAAAAACAAACTTGACGTTTCGTATGCTAAGCGACATACATTTTCAAAAGTAACCATTACAGTGTTTAAAAACTGTTTATATATCAAAAGTAGGGGTCTGGAACAAAGATTAAGAAAAACAATCTTAACAGTAATTTAATAGTACGGACTGTCAGTCCTAAGAAGCTACAGCTAATAAAGCATCAGCTTCTCACTGCTGACATTATCATTTAAGGAAGGCTGTAGTTCTTGAATCAACAAAGTCTCCTTGATTTTGCAATGAAAGTCCGTTTTGCCGGACGCTAAAATATCAAAATGATCCCAATTAATGTTGTGACCAGTGATTTTGATATGATCAGCAATGCCTGATGTATGGTCACTTTTAGCGAGGGCCTTGAAAAGTTCGGTTTTTCTGTCATGAAGTCGTCGTTTTGTTTTCCCTATGTAGAATTCATCGCAATCCCAGCAACCAGCTTTGTAGACAACTTTAGACATTTGAGAGTGGTTCAGGCGGTCCTTGTTTGGAAAGAATTATTTGATGCGGCGTGTGTTCTGAAATATAATTTTGAAGTTGATGCAAGAATATAAGTTGTATACACAGGATTGAAGACGTTTGGTGACGTCTGTGTATACAACTTCTATTCTCGCATCAACCTCAAAATTGTGTTTTATTTATGGTGCATGTAACCTATGAATCGTTCTTGTTTTCTTTTTTATTTTAATTGTTGTTGTTCATTTGGCATTGTAGACATGATCAATTTGTTTCGTCAATTCGTCTAATTGTTTTGATTTATCAATAACCTAGGATCTAGAATGTGATCTGGACTTGGACTGTGTGTGTGTAGTAATGTCGGAAGCTAGAAGAAATCAGAATCTAAAGGATCAGAAGACTTCCTTTTTCTTTCGATTCCGCTTCTGCTTCCATCGCTTTCTATTCGCTTCAGTTGTTTTGATTTCCACTAGATCATAATTTTCTTGCAATTTCGATTCCATTTCAATCCCGCTTCCGTCGCTGGTGGAAGCCAGCCTTAAGATGTTTGCTTTTGCAAATAAAGCTAGCTTTTGTTGTTGTTGTTGTTGTTATTGTTTTGACAGATAAACTTTCTCAGAAACTAATCTACAACTTTTTCCCTTTAAATAACAGAGATCTCAGCCACAATGTAATTCTGGTTTTAGCGGACTATTCATTTCATGATAAACAACAATTAAAAAACATGTAAGTTGCCTAATTAATAACGGACTTCTGAGAAGACTGGGCATCACAAGCAAACTAAGAATACAGTATAAAATAACAAATATTAACTGTGACTTCGCAGTATACGCATATAATTGTTGCATTTTTCCATTTTTTTTTTTCATTGTTTTTAAACTTAACGACATTAAAAAATTCGCTGGAAATAGATCCACCCTAAATGGAAGCAGTGCACTATTTTAAACTCCCCTACGCTACTGTGAAATACACAAATGCGTTGTTTGGTCCAGACTATGAGATAAAGTTACTAGCATTCATTGCGAGTCAGTTTTGTTTTCTGTTACTGTTTTTATTTAGTAAAAAATATCATAAAGAGGCACTAACGTTTTTAAATGTAATACTTTAATTTACAGAAAATTAACCGGGAATTTCATCCGAAAATTAACTGACGCTGTATTTTCCGGCCTGGACAGTTTAGAAGTATTGTAAGTGTTAGCAGTTTTATGTACTATTTTCGTTTGTATTTTATTCCAACACACATTACATTTAATCTCATTCCCATGGAATTCACTTGGGAAAACAATATTCTGATAGAATCATCATACCTTGATTAAACCATGAGTTTTTGCAGTTTCCCGTGAACCGAAACTTCGCGGGTGTCGGGCCCTTGGAAAAAAGATCGTACAAAACAAATTCGCGCCAGTTTCAAAAATAATATGACAAACTATATATCAATAGAAAGCTTAATAAATGTAGTTTTTGATAAAAAATATAATTTTAGCGACTTTCTCTTTAACAAACGGCCAGGAGCCGATAAACTGCCAAAAGACCGAGGGTTGTTCAATTGAATTGGTAAGGTATGTAGATTTGAAGGATTTACGGCAAAAATTTGGCCAAGACATTCCTGGGATAATGATGAACCAAACTGTGTCAGGAAATATTGATTAAAAATGGTTTTCCCGTGGCGGCCATTTACGTAACACGGCTCGCGCGCATGCTTTTTAGCTACTCCAACTTTAGACGCGGATATCTCGCTCACCAATCAGAATCATGATCGAAAAAGCCTGACACGGGTTTGTAGATTGATCCTTTGTAAAAAACACTGTGCAGCTATTTCGGTCTTGCCATGGCATTCGATATCTGATAAATTTAATTGAACAGCCCTCGGTCGGTCGGTCGTACATCAAGCTTTCTATAAATGTGTAGTTTGCGATATTACTCTTGAAACTAACGTGTGTTTACGAGTTTAAATCATCTTTTTCTCTTATGCAGAGAACTGGGAGAAAATCTTTTATCAGAAGTTCCAAAGGGAGCGTTTAGTGAGGTGCCTAATCTCCGTGTGCTGTAAGTATAAAAACTAGGTAAATAAACAACCAAATCAAAGGCTCATATGAGCCAATTCGTGAATATGGAACGCTCTTTTTATACTTCAATAGCGGATGTCACGAAGCGCGAGGCACGCGAGGGAAGTGAAGGAAAAAAATAAGCGCTATTGTTCTGGGCCAGTTGCATAAAACTAAACGTCGGACGTAAATGCTAAAGCATGACGTTAAAATAGTAAATTTGGTATAGTTAAAATAGTAACAGGTATAGTTAGACTATACGGTAATCTAACTATACCTGAATACTGTGTCACAATTTCGTAGTTGCGCCATCGGTGCCGGGAGAGGTTCCCTTGGATAACTGGTTAAAAGAGCTGCAAACCATTCGTAGTCAGTAAAAGGCAGTTGCAAGTGTTCGCTTGCTGTGGGGTTATATTTTTGGAAGCGTAGAACTATCAAAACAAAGCAGTTATTATTTGCACTTTTGTAAGAAGATGCCTAAATTTTTTGTATTACCTATATTCTTTCTTCAAATTTAGGTGTAGCTGGTAAGTTTTAGTTTAGGGCTTTAACGAAATATCGAAGTTCTAAACAGCGTGTGTTTTTTCGATAGGAGCTTGAGGTCCAATGAAATAAAAGTTCTCGAGAGAGGAATGTTTAGTAAAAGAAATAATTTGACATACCTGTGAGTATTTGTTGAGGGTGAGGCTTGACAGGCATATGACAGTGACCCGTTGCCATCTGATTGTTTTAATTTGTGGCGAGCGAGCACTGAATATCTTATTCGCGAAATTAGAGGAAGATTGGGGAGAGTAGAAATGCGGCCAACGGGAAGGGAATCCAAGATGGCGGCCAAACATACGAACAAATTTTAAAAAGAGCACTCGCCCGCCAAGAAACCCCAACACTTCAGGCCAGCGTTTTTATGGAGGAGGAAAAATGGGAGAACCCGTGAAACAAAGCCCTCGGAGCTTTGGACGAGAACCAACAACAAACTGAACCACATTGGGCCTGGTCCCGAGTTTGGGTTTTGAACTCGGAATACATTGCCGAACACCATCCTTGTTGCCCCATCAGTATTTAATTATTAAGATATTTAATTAATAATATTCAATATTTTTTCATATTTACACTAATAATTTTGATCTAAAAAATAATTTTATGTTGATCTGAAAAGCAAGAAGGAAGTTCTGCAAGCGCGGAAAATTCTGTCCTGCTTCTTAGGAGTTAAAAATTTTACACATTACCACTATATAATTATTTATTGTTCTGCATTTCGATCAAGAAATTCTGCCAAAGAAAAAGCGCTGGACTGAGCTGTCGAAATGCACCAAGAATCGTGAAGTATTTTGTCACATGACGAAAGATGAAATGTCTTCGTTCCGCTTAAAACAGCCGGGATTTCCATATTGCAAATACTGCACGATTCTTTAAGTATTTGACTATTTCGGAACCCTTTCTAGGAGCTTTTACTCTTCTCGAACAAGTTGTCTCGAACGAGCAGAAGGCATTGAGATAGGCAAGCTTGACTAGATGTTGAACTGTTCATTGAACATTTCGTCCGCTTAAGCAGTCGAGCCAGGCGTGAAGAAAGATATAGAGCTTGGTTATTCACAGAAATTAAACCTATACGTTAATCCGACGCTGTCTTTTCTAAAATAGTTATCTCCAAGACAACTTGATTGAAAGCATTCCGGATAAATTGTTCAAGGATCTTGGGAACCTAAAAGTTCTGTAAGTATATACAATATTATATTATATTTTAGTATAAATCTACCAGCGGCCTATCACGAATGCTGTTCTCTTATTGGCTACGCTACTCACTATCTATTCTGTTGTTTAAAGTGAGTAGAGTGAGTAGCCTAATGGCGGCCGTTTCTTCGCGTTTTCGAAGTGTCTGTGGAGGGTATTTGTTGTTAAGTTTGGTGGGTATTGGTTAAATGCTTTTAAAGAAGTTATAAACCTTCGAAGTAGCCGCGGGCAGAATAAAAAGTTTCATGTCATGAGTTTACTAAACACGTACTTATATCACGTACGAATATGGCTGGACATGCACCCATATATTTAACAATTAGCAGGGGCGTAGTCAGGACTTTTTCAGAGGTACGCACAATCACCAAATCTTCACATAAATTTTCAACTAGGCCGTATACTTTTTATTCATTTTTACTTATTTTTTCGACTTTTTCAGGTACGCCCGTGCGTACGTGCGTACAGGTAGCTACGCCTCTGATTAGATTATGAGCTCGAGATTTCTATATCGCGTGATAGTTGATAAGGGCGAAGCCCGAATCAACTATCACCAGGAGCCCATTACCGGGAGCGTGCAACTACCATAAATTCGTGCAACGGCGTTTTTACAAGTAGGTTTATTTTTAGATAAGCCTTTCCCGCGAATTGGTTTCGGAAAGCCAATCACAAGCAATTACATAATTAATAACTATTCACATGTTAACATTCCTGTGTGGCGAATGTCTGATTTCCAGTCGCTATGTGAATATGTGAATGTTATTAATTATGCAATTGCTTGTGATTGGTTTTCCGAAACCAATTCACGGGAAAGGCTTTTCTAAAAATAAACCTACTTGTAAAAACGCCGTTTCACAGGCGCAGTATGGAAGTTGCACGCTCCGGGATTATGGGCTCCTGCTATCACGCGATAAGAATCAAAATGAAACCTTTTTATTCTGCCCGCGGCTACTTCGAACGCTTATACATGTTTTGCTACTAATGTATGTTTTGCAATGATTTTTTAAATTTTATTACTAGTAGTAATCATAGATTATAGTGCGTCTCCTTATCCCGTGGCACCTCGTCTTGACCTAGTACCTCAGTTTCATGAATTAATTCAGCCACTGTTTAAAAGGGCTATGTCGCGAGATATGTCTCGCAGGCAAAAACGTCGGGCCGACATCAAACAAATTCACGCCGTGGGACTGGGCAAAATCCTGCCGTGCTGTGTACTCCGAAAGGTCTCAGATTTTTACGACATATAAATAGTATATTTGTCTTGATTTCATTTCGGTTATTTCCCCGATTCTGAAATCACACTCCTCAGTACATGTACTAATACCGGAACCAGAAATGAGGAATTTCTGAGAAAAGCCCGAAAAAGTGCTCCCGTGATAAACTTCTTGGACACCGCGTTAATGGAGCATGAAATCGACGAAAAAGTCACACAACATTCAACGTGAATTTCGCAGGATTTTTCGGATAAAATTACAGCTACCAGTTGCAAGTGAGACACAAGACTGTTGAATATAATTCCTTTATTAGCTAGACAAATTTTAGTCACAAAACTGCGAAATCTTTAGTCGCAAATGCGCCCGACACAGGCGCAATTTCGAGCACTGTAAAGTTAATCTGCGTTCGCCTGGCGCGGCCGGTCAGTGAATTATTGCTACAAGACATACAGCGAATTGCACCGTACCGTAGAACATCGCGAAGAACGACCTCGGTATTTAGGTGAAAGCTTCCCAAATCAGGCAGAGAACCACAGCAAAATCAAGATAGAACATTCAAAACATACTAGAACGGTAGCGAGGAAAATCCGATGACTTCTTGCTGGATTCCAAAAAGACCCAACAACTTACTTGGTCCGGAGAAGAACCCTCGTCCAATTTTTCCACTGCATACTTTTAGTAGGCATTGAAATATTGAGCCGTACTATTTCAAAATCGGGAAAATATCCAAAACTAAATCAAGACAAATAGATTATTCACATGTGACATTTCGGAACCCCAGCTCCCCAGGATGATGCCTGATTTCCACGCGCTGGGAATGCTGGATACTATTGTGACGTTTCAAGATGGCGCAGATTTGGTACCGACACTTTTCTCGATTCGTTCCGCCTAGCCGGCCGACAAGATTAGGAAGCGTCTCCTTCGTCGACGCAAAAATCAAGAAGAAATCACGAGAAAAGATCATTCTTATTCAGTGGCACAAGTATATTTACCAACTTATTAGTCTACCCACTACAATTAGAACCTCCTGCCCTAAATCGCTTAGAAAAATTTTTTTTCTACATTAGTGATTTTATTATTTTATTATTTTTACATTATTTTTTACCTATAGTACTATAATCATAGTTTCTATTTTTTACTACAATTGTAATTTAGCATAAGTACTACCGTAAAATCCGAAAGTAGTGCTCATCGTTTTGTATGTTTTTTGGCTAGTATGATTGCAGTTCAGTAACGCAGAGCCAAAGAATAGCAACAGACTGAACAGACACACAGTTTAGGATATTTTCGCTGCATTCATTAAACTGACACAATTATAATTTAAGATTAATAGCTAAAGGTTTCTTTCTTAGTCCGCTGATAAATGTCATAATCACCATATTAGCAGCGGATAGCTGGATTGCTGCTTAACTCGTGACAACATACAATAAAGCTGCATGACCTGCATGCATGCTGCGAAGGAAACTGTTTAATATTATAAAATAACTGTTAAAGAATTGATGGGCAGTAACTTCAAGAGTTGCTTGTGAATGAAGTTCAAGTTTTGCTTTAGGTTTCTGAACAAGAACAAGATAAAAAGGATATCCATGTCAACATTCGATGGCCTTTCATCCCTGGAGATCATGTAAGTACCAAGTAACGTGATCTCATTAGTCGAGTAAACAATTTCAAGAAACCATGTTGCGTACACTAGCACTGTTGAATGGTAAGCAAATACGTACACAATCGCCTTAAAAAGTGCATGTTTTAATCAAAACACAAGCTTAAATCCTTCAAACTTCAATTTAAATAGGCTGAGAGCTCTCAATTTGTTCCATAGAGCCTCGCTTCTGTTATAGAACTTTACGAAAAGCCTTCATCATTAATGATACTTCATCAGTATCATTAAGAAATTAGTATTTTAGTTTCAGTATTCTCTCTTGTACTTGTTTCTTCTCAAAAATTAACAATTACTAGCCCTGAACCCCAGTCAGTTGTGAAAAGATTGTTACAACCTAGTTTCTCGCTTAGACAAATCAGAAATAAGGCAAACTGATCGACTTTTGTAGATATCGTCCGCACTAGAATAAAACCTCGCTTGCCTTTTTCTTGCCCTTTTGTAACGATCTCTAGACACTAGAGAAGATGCGGAGTGGATGCATAATATTAACCTAACTTGCTGACCCTAAAGCGTTCATTAAACCACTTTTAACAGGGAAATAATTTAATGCTCTACTGATCATAACACGCAGGTATCTAGACTATAACAAGATAGTGGACTTTCATCCTGAGGCCTTTCATTCATTGGGAAACTTAAAAATACTGTAAGTGAACACTCGCATATTTACTGCACGGCTCTACTCTCTCCAGTACTGTTAGGGTTTAAGAAGAGTGGTTATTACTTTTAAACTTTAAATTTTTATAGTTTTACTCCCCAAAGCGACCAGGGTAAAAATACTAAAATATAAATAATGAATGTACAGTACCGTGCATTAGCAGTTTTATTGCCTCAAAATTTAGAACCACTAAAAATGGTTCTAAAACATTAATGAATGTTAAATCTGGGAGTTGAACGGTTAAGTTAATTGATATTAAAATGTCGTGCCAATATCACTTTCCAGAATTCTGAAAGTAAAGAAAACAATTTCTGTTTTCTTTTCTACAGGAAGATGGATCATTTCACCTATTGTTGCTACGCTGTTAAAACCATCCCTCAAGTAGATTGTCAAGCTCCCGCTGATGGTTTCTCAAGCTGTGACGATCTCATGAAAAATAGAACTCTTCAAATATTCATATGGCTTCTTGGAATCTTGGCCTTTTTGGGGAATGCAATTGTAGTTGCGTGGAGATGTGTTTTAAGAGAGGACAATCGTGTTCACTCCTTCCTCTTGACAAATCTGGCAATATCGGATTTCCTGATGGGATTATATTTGTTAATTATAGCCATTAAAGATGCCCAGTGGCAAGGAGAGTATTTCAAACATGATTTTTCTTGGAGGACTGGCAAATTGTGTCAGTTTGCCGGTGTTTTGTCCATGGTTTCAAGTGAGGTCTCTGTGGCAATGTTAACTATCATAACTGCTGACAGGCTTGTGTGTATTGTATTTCCATTTCGATTCAAGAGACTTTCTCTTAAACGTGTGTGCATTCTGTGCGCCATAGTATGGCTCCTAGGAATTATAACAGCAATAGTGCCACTAACGGGAATTGTCTACTTCATTGATAATAACACAGGCTTTGGCTTTTATGGCCGCTCGGCTGTGTGTCTACCCTTGCAGTTGTCCTCTGACAGACCAGCTGGATGGGAATACTCTGTATCATTTTTTATTGCATTCAATTTCCTGGCCTTTATGTTTATGCTCGTTGCTTACATCGCCATGTTTATAACAGCAAAGCGAATCGGTGGAGCAGTCAGGTCAACAAGCGTTAGACGTGAGACTGCGATGGCAGGAAAGATGATGTTCATAATTCTTACAGACTTTTTCTGTTGGATGCCCGTTATCATCATTGGAGTGCTTTCGTTAACTGGTAATTTGTACGATCCAAAGCAGCAAGTTTATGTGTGGATAGCAGTGTTTGTACTGCCAGTGAATTCATCTATTAATCCTCTCCTATACACATTTTCTACAACAAGTACCAGAAAGAAACTCAAAACACTAAGGGGGACAATGAGTACCTTTATAACCAGGAACATGTCTCTATCTGCAGGTAAGATGCCTCTATGAAGTATCAACTTGACCCTTTTCTCTAACAAACACCCTCTAACGAGTTCGTTGTTTGGACTTCCCCATTGTAGCGGTCAGAACTAAAATACCAACTAGAACTAAATTAATATTAGAGAAGGACAGATTACCAGTAAAATCAAACTCAGCTTTATATCCGACTAATGAACTCAAGTTTCAACCAATTTTTAACTTGCTCTTGCTATATGTCCAGAAGTTTATGAAATGTGATCAAAGTTTTGTTTCACTGGTTTGAAAGCAATAGCGGTTGTTATAGCAACGCCAGCTTATTGCCCTTTGTTTTAAACAAATGTAGACACTTAATAATAAAACTTTCAAATATTGTAGTACACACGTATAACTAGCTGCAGGCGGTTTCAACTGAAGAAAATTTATAAGACGGTTTTCGAGAAAGTCAAAAATCATTCTTAGGGCGCGATACGTAAAACAGTAATAAAGCAAAATATTTCCAAAATGCCCTTACATATTGTTTGAAAACAGCCAGCTGTTAAAATAATGATACATTGCAAAGTAAAGACAATCATTATTTTAACGGCTATTTTAGCTTGTAATTTCTTTAATAATACGCTTTCACGATCTCTACGTACTAAATTAGCAGGGTAACCACGGGTTTCGAAGCTTATTTTATCGCATTGTTGGATGAAGTCATCATATTTAGAGCAGAGACGTTGAAAGTGGAGGAGCTGGCTGTACGGGATGCTGTTTTCACAGTGTCAAAGTATTGAGCTCGAGATAAGGTGTTATCAAGATATTTATCGGTATCGGTTCTTTGTAATGCACCGATGTTTCAATATTGATGCCAGAGGAAGCTCGGATTAAGAGATTGTAGATATGAATTGCAAAGCAGGATGAAAGTGGGATATACGTATAACTGATGTGAAGCTTTCCAGATCCTCCCGTTTGAAGGAAGCTGCTCCAACGACGTCGATGTATCGCTTATGCAGCTGCGGAATAAAGCCGGTTTATTGGGGTGAAATCAGCTCTTCAATATAACCCACAGAGAGACAAGCATAATTCAGGCCCATTTTACTTCCCATGGCAATGTATGCATATATGGTTGAATGTGTAACAACGTTACGATATGTGTTACAATGTCACTGAAGTGATAGTTAACCAATACAGTCTGCAAATGTAATGCAAACGAACGCGAGTTATTATGGTCTTTCTTAACCCAGGTCTTTCCGCTATTCTTGTAATAGCTGAAAAGAAAGACATAAAAAACCGCACGCGTTAAACTAAAACCAAAAAAGACTCCCGCACATGACTCTCGTCTAAAGCCTGGTTTTCACTAGCAACGCAAACACAAGCGCAAGCACAAGCGCAAGCACAAGCGCAAGCACAAGCGCAAGCACAAGCGCAAGCATAAGAAGTTTATGCCAAGTGAAATCGAACGTCGACATAAACATAAGCACAAGCATAAGAGCACGATGTTTACTAGTTACAAGTTCCGTTCTCGACTCGGCCAATATGGCGGTAGAAACTCTTAAGCACCGAGTGTTATTGTTTCTTCTACTTTTGCGACGGAGAAAGCGAAAGCGACTACAAAACAGGAGGAAAACGAAACGTTTTGGGGCTAGGGATATTTTTCAAGAAAGAAGAAGCCAAGGTGATTTTTACAACCTCGTGGAGGAACTACGACTTGGAGATCGTGAATTTTACTTTTGAATTTTACTCACGCTTGTGCCTTTTTGTTTCTGTCTTTAAATTTCGTACACTTATTTGTCATACAATATTCTATAGCTCCGAGCAACCTCAGAAACCTTTTCATCAAAATCAACCTTGGCCTCCGCCATTTTGTTCAAATGCTCAGACGCGGGCGAATCAGGAACGAGTGCTTTAATTGGCCAGACACGGCTGGACGTAGTAAATTTTCCTTGTGCTTATGCGGTACAAGTACAAGTACAAGAAAAGGAAAAAATTTGATCCCAGAGCTGTGCTTGCGCTTGTGCTTATGCTTACGTCGAGGTCGTTTTCACGGTGAAATAAGAGCTGTTATGCTTGCGCTTGTGCTTGCGTCGCTAGTGAAAACCAGGCTTAACCGAACACTAAACCGAGGTAAAAACAACTCATAAAACGGAAACACGAGTTTGAGGGAAAAGGTATGCATGAATTTCGTCTCAGTGTCACTTAGCTAACCTCACCTAAGCTAGTAACAGTTTAAAATAAACGTATTTTAATGGAAACAGTGAAATATAAATTGTTATTTGCAGGTACAAGAGGCAGATTGGATCAAACTAATACCCGCCTGAACATGACATTATCATCCGTGGTTCCTAATTTGCCTGACGATAAAGAGTCTCCAGGAAGGTTCAACTTGAAGATTATTGAGATTTGTAACATATTCCATAAACGTCTCCATTCCCAATCAATTGTAAGTAGCAAACAAGTTCCCCGAAGCTCTGCCTACAAACATTTCAATCTTTTTTAAAGTGAAACGCCTGTAGGCTCAAACGGTTTTTAATAATACGTGAACATGGTAATTTTTGCATCGGTTTTTGGTTCCGCAGTAACTTTGATAATGTTATAACTCAATTTATTATCAATGCGAACAAACCTAATAGGTTCTGAAGCTATTGTAATAAAACTGAAGTAAATCACTGCCAGTCTAAGTAGACGAAAAATATAAGTAATTCAACTCGGGCCTGTAAATAGTCTGTGCACCACAAATATTTCCCCGAGTTTAACGTTGAGGATCCATGTATGGTACCTGCAGAAAATTAACTGACACGCAAGTCATGTATGACGAGTGAAAGTCGTACAACTGAACCCCTTTTGTGCCTTCTTCTGGTCGAATCACAGCTAAAATTTCTCTACAAATCAGCCGTATAAACGGGAAATCATAAAGGTTTTCAGCAAAACAAATATAGTTTTGCTGCGTAGAACTCAAATAAAACGATGCATAATTATGACATTTGTGTGTCATGAGTGCTAAAAACTGTATTAAAAAACAGTCAGACTTTACCAGACCAGGAACACAAGCACTGATGAAAGGGGTTACCCCCGAAACGTCTGACTGTTTTTAATACAGTTTTCAGCACTAGTGACACACAAATTTCATAATTATGCATCATTAATTCCCAGCAGCTCAGAAGTAAAAAAAAAAACATCACATTTTAAATGTTTGCAGGGATATCTTACTTCGTGGGTGGAAAGCGACATGCTGGAGATGTGCCTGATAAAATACTTCACACGATCTAAAGAAAACGACTGGATTAAAGAAGTAGAAGTTTTAAGTGAGATTTCCAAAAATGGCGAACATGCCAATCTTATGACATACTGCTGGCATTCAAAAGGTACTTGCATTGATATTTTTTTAACGCCAGGTGAACAAAAAAAACAAACAAAATAAACAACCCTGAAGATCAATCTGGCCGGATAACCAGGTTAATTTGATAATTCAGCTCACACCAACGAAACTGTCTTCGACTTGTAACCTACAAGAATCAAACCCGTGAATCAATCAACCAACCCGTGAATTAGAAATGCTCTACACATCGCTGGCTCATATTTGAGCGACCCTTCCTTGCAAAAAGATGTCGAAATGTAGTTAAATAGAAATTTTGAATTTTGTGCTTAGTCGATTTGGTTGAGTTTGTGGAAGCTTTATTGTATCAATTAACACTCTGCCAAATTTATCTTTTCAACGCGTAACGCAATGTACGGTATGTTTAAATCATAAACGCGGCTCGATATCTTTTAAAATACCGTAATCCGCGATATGATATGTTTGATATTTAAGGTCTACTCTTCCGTAGAAAAACGTAAGGATATATTTTCACTTAAGGAACAGATCCACTGACGACATATGAGAATTGACCTTTAGCGCATAAACGTGTCCATTTCTCTCCTATTTCAAACAATGCAAATTTGTGTCACGCTCAGACATGAAAGACAAATTTGGTTTATTCATCAAAGGACTCCAAACGCGAAACACCTTTTTTAAGCTTACTGTTGTTCAATTTCGTTTACAAAAACTTAGTTATTGTTCAGTATCGCTGGATTCGCGTTGTTCTTGTTACGGAAGCGCATTCGAAACAAAACTAATTAAAAACATTGCGTAACAAAACGGTGGCAGCTGACGGTGCGAGCGAGCGAGTGCTCATTTGCATATTTGCTACCATCTGCGATAATTCGTTCATTACGCTTCGCGTATTCACGGGTTAAAGTATAATCGAAATTACTAATTCTCAAACTTGTTTATTGCATTTCTCGTTTTCGCATATTTCTTCAGGTGTTACGGAAACAAATTTTTTTATTCTTCAAAACAAACTAACTAATTGTACAACATACAAACTCATGCAAAGTACTACTAGCTACAAATACAAAACCTATCAAATTACATTCGCTACATTTACATTACTAGAGTAAACACTTAACACCAACATAATGTACAGTAGGATTTATTCAGTCCTCGAAATTACTTCTATCTAATGTTGCACAGACGAAAATGCTCATTAAAAGAAAATGATATTTTTATTTTCCAGCGTGCTCCATGCATGACTTTAAATTTATCCCCACTGGTTAAGACATCACTCGCTTTCCTCGCTTTTACTAACAATGCGTTTCCTTACAAGTGTTTTCCTATATAACGATCGTCTACCAATTTTAATAAATTTTGTAATTCCAAATTGTTTAATCGAAAACATCCGATAGTAAAGATACCTGCTTCCGATGATAGTTTTCCCACTCGTTAAAGGCATTCCAAAATGAATTTAAAAAGAAAGGGCATCCGACATGTTTGAGGTAATAGTTTAGAAAGCATTTCCAAAAGCTACAGCTGATATCATAATACTTTTTAGGCACACGATCCTTTGTGTTTTAACAAGGGTATCGATATGTGACATTCTCAGCCCACTTTTCAGATAATCGCCAATTAAGTGTTGTGGTGTGGGTATTGTTTATTGTTTGTTAGCTTTTGTGTCGTGGTGTGGGTATTGTTTATTGTTTGTTAGCTTTTGTGTCGTGGTGTGGGTATTGACTAGAAAAGGGACTGTATACACCCAAGTAAAGGTTGATTCTTTACACACAACATTATTTTTTTAAACATCATTTGACTTTTTGAAAATACAAATAATTAAAATCAATTCCATGTGTGTTCCATGTTAGCAAAACGTACCAATGAATGTTTCGGACCGTTGTGGTCTTTTTCATGGTAGACCAGTTTTGCGACATATTAAACTTTATTTACGCAATAATAACAAATAGTACAATAGTCTCGATGTTAGTTACTCCGTCAAAACATTATCCCGAGAAAAATAAAATGTACATTTTCTATTTTTACTTTTTTAGCTTCTGCTCTGAACATAGACTTTCAGACGATCAAGATGCCATTTTTAAAAAGCAATGGATTGTAAGTTCTTAATTTTACACCAACAATGTCAAATCGCTAATATTTCCGCTAGTGATTTATTGGATGTCATAACTACTTACTTTGCATTGGAGATTTGTTTATGGTCAGTGACCCCACAGTGACGCGCTTTAATTGTAGTAATTGTCCAAGAGAACAAAGCTATTGTCCATCACAATTTGTCTTCGTATGTCAAACCAGCTTTTCCTACCATGACTCTAAGTTGGAATACCTTTTAACTCAGTACAAAGTAATGGCTCTTATCGTAGATGAGTACGCCACGCCAGCATATCAGCGGTTTCTCGCTTTCTTGACCCTATAGTCTCGTTTTGATGTTTACGCTCATCGTCGTCAGAGGTTCTCGTAAACATCAAAACGAGACTATAGGGTCAAGAAAGCGAGAAACCGCTGATATGTTGGCGTGGCGTACTCATCTACGATAAGGGTCATTGTGAATATACCAACGTAAAACTTTGACCAGATGTGCGTGTGGACCGCAAAAATTATTTCCTATTTTCTTTAAGATTCATTTGCTTTAGCTTTGTTTCAAGCACCACATTGGAGGATTTTCTTAAGGAAAGCACTGAGCAGAAATATGAACAGTCAGGACTCCTGAGCGTGATGCTCGATGTTATAAAGGCTGTTGAACACCTCCACAAGATACGAATATGCCATAATGATGTCAGCCCGTCCAGTGTTCTTATTTCTTTCAGTGAAGGGGTAAGTCACGTGAATGACACCTGTCATTAAGTTTGTTCGGAGACTTCTCTACCACGCACAGTTCACTTTCGTGGTTATAGAGCGTTTGCACGTGACGTCACGGCGGCCATGTTGGTGTCCCAAAACAATTAAATGGCGGCCATATTGATGTCTTAAACGAATCCTATGGGACTTTAGCTCTATTCTTATTCAAACATTTCCAATTGTTTTAGCACTCCAAAAGGCCATCGGTCACGTGAGAGAAAACACTCTATAATACAGCCCCTCTGTAATACAGTAACGAACGCTAAACCTCGGCCGCAAAAAAATAATACATTCATATGAACTCTGACAGTCCCTAGACTGATACAATTTCCAAAGTTAATTAATTATTCTATTGGTTCGGTCATATACCAATACCTGCTTTTGCCATTGTGAATGTCGATACAGATCTGTCGCTTTATTGCTTTATTGTGATCCGCAATCTCTCCGCTACAATTATTTATGATTCCTTTTCAGATCCAACCTATAAAGGGGGTGCTTGGAAGTTTTGGGCAAGCATTTTTGCTCAAATACAATGGCAATTGCTGTATAATGTTCAAGGAAGACATTAGACAATTCGGCAAATTGATGGGAACAGTTGTTAGCAACTGCATCCTAGAAGAAGCAAGTGAAATAAAGGCAATAGTATAACAATTTTTTTCAATTGATAGACATATATGTTCATGTTATCGTGTAAAGAATCGGATAAGAACACAATTCTTTACACACGGCTAGTCATACTGAACGTTCACTGAACTGTTAATGAAAATCTGATACTGGATAAAGATCACGATTTCTAAATATATTTTACAGTTTTACAACTCGTTATAAGATTATAACTTATCATTTTCATATAAAATTCAGTATTTTTAATCATTACATGAATTAACACCAAGGGAAAATAAAACTGACATGAACATGCAGAATAAACACCAAAGCAAAGGGGGAGCTTTCACAAATGTTATTGACTTAAGTAACTCCCAGCACATGTTTTGTTCACTTTATATACTCGCCTTCATCTTCGTGCTTTTAGAAACAACTGGTCGTTTTTTAGTCAGTTCATATATTTTAATCAGTTCATATGTTTTGCTGATATTACTATCTGTTTTGATTGCAGGTCAAGCAAATATTAAGAGAGTGCGGGAATGAGGAGGAAGATAGAAAGGATGCAACTTGTGTTAGAAAAAGTCTACAAGCAGTTTATAACTGTGTTGAGGAAAACACTCGCCTTTAGCATATTTCACGTGTTCTTCTGACTTTTGACAAGGTCTTTTGTCTTCTTAAGAGACAGGACATTTTTCATAAAGCTTCTGTTTACGCTGTTATCTGTGTTTTAGCAGTCAAAACTGCATGTAGATGGACAAGCCTTTTGTTGTTTCTCTGAGGAGTTTCCAGATACACGTCACGCAAAAGCTATCACAAAGCAAAGAATTGCTAAGAATAGAATCTCTCTATTACAAACTTCTTCGAAGGCTGTTGCCCTAGTCCCATTCCCGGGAGAGCTTACTAGCCGGCTTCTCTTGCCCAGTTTGACGGTGAGCTGTTATATTAAGGATGCCATCGCCTATGAACAGCTTTCAGTCGTGTTTTGACCTCAAACAAGTGCTAGCACGAAAAACACGAAAAAAAGCAAGTGACACACCCAAACACCAACCCCGCGGTCTGGCCAGTGCCTTACGCATGCGCACAGCCATATCATCCTTGTTAGGACTCATCAGCATGGCAAAGCCGTCGCTCGGATCCCTACACGGCCCGAAAGTCGTTTTTAGGTGCCCTTTACTCCCCATACGCATGCCATGGGAGGACGGCCGTGCTGTCCCCAGCCAACAGCTACCACATGCGTTGTGTGGAGCTAGCGCTTAGGCGGATGCTTGCATCCGCTTTGGCAGTATCGGGCACCTAAAAACGACTTTCGGGTCGTATAGGAGTCCGACGGCTATGCCATGCTGATGAGACCTAACATGGCTGCCACTGCCAGAGTGATATGACTGGCCAGACCGCGGAGTTGGTATTTGAGTGTGTCACTTGCTTCTTTCGTGTTTTGCCAGCACGAAAGACCAGAGTCAACAGTTTTTCAAACCCCGTCTCTGATCTGTCAACCAATCAAAGGTCCTGAATTGTCCTCATCACTTTCGTAGTAAAGTAACGTTGTCGGATGAAAGCTCAAAGCCAAGACCGCAAGGTAGTATGATTAGTTGTAAATAGCCATTGCATAAAAATCCCATACTACTTTGCGGTCTTGGCTTTTCGCCTTTTTCACCCGACAACGTTAATTGAAATAGCTGTATGTAGACATTGATGAACATACAGTGGAACCTAAGGGGACACCCTCGCTGGCCTGTTCTGTCCTTGTTTAGCAGGGCCGTAGCTAGCATAAGGCGAACCGGGGCACTTGCCTTGGTAAAAATACAATTAAATATTAGTACAAGCATTGGATCTCTCTTGTAAGATGCTATGCATAGAAAAAAGGAAACAAATGTTTCTTTTTTTCCTGATATTACCTCGGTAAGAATCACAAAGGAAGAATATGCAGGTATCTTTAACTGACTTGCGACCTCGAAAAAGCACGAATAACGATGATTAAGAGACAGCTATAATTAAAACAAAACTGAGCAGTGCCGGACCCTCGCTACTTGAGTAAATTTACGGTATACCGTGAATTCAATTTTCATGGTTTGTTGCGTCACTCGTTGACCCAGTTATTCTCTCAAAACAACAATACATTGTATATTGTACATTGTATTTTATCAGTGTTCATCTTCGTTCGAAACTAATTTTTTGTACTGCAGAAAAATAACAAACAATATAAAAGTCTTTATTATTGCAGAAGTACTATTGAATTAAACCAAAAATTTTTTTCTTCAATTTGCTTGTCAGAGATTTACATAAGTTAACAATTAGGAGGAACGATTCTCGTTGAAACAAATACCACATTTGCTTTTTTAGCTGCCTGTGTCAGTTTTCGCGAGATCACAATATAAAGACGATTTAAATTTAAGCATCAAGCGTAAGAGGCTTAAGAGGTACAATCTTATAAGATGAAATTAAAGTTTTTGAAATGCTATCAAATGTAAATAAATGAAAATTAATTAAATGGGTCCGTACATAATTGAATGAACGGATATATAGGCAAGGTTCTTGGTGATAATTTTATTTTTCCATTTATCATGACTTGGTATTTTGCGAGTAATATCCTCACCTCCCTGTTCGCAAAAAGGTTGTAGATCGGGTCTCAAAAGTTTCGTTATTCATGCCTAGAGCTGAAACGCTTTCAAAAACAGAGCTGTCAATCATTAGTTTAATAGCACCTGCCAAAATGTTCCTCTCTTTGGCTGTCAAATCTTTCAGTTTCTAAAGAAAATGTAAATTAAGTTCTAGCCGTACCAAATTAAGCCACCGATCGACTAGCCAGCTGGCTTTAGGTTTACTTTGCAAACAGCTATAATTTTGAATGTTTATGTGGGCAGCTAAAAATACTAAAGAGAAGTCAAAACGTTTTTCGACGTCGCTAAAAAAATCTTAGTCAGATATCGGAAGGTAAGTGGATTGAATTTTGGCGAGGTGAGGCAAATTATACCTATGTTGGTACGTCAATTCATGGCTTTTCATTTGTAAAAGCCATATCCTTTTATAAACCAACACGATCGTAATATTTACCTATAACTTATTATCTCTGTAATTTGTCGTTATATGTGCATACAATGGCGAAATGCGGAAACGAAAGAAATTTAATCACTATGTTTTTTTCATAAGTATTGTGAGATGTTCTAAGGTTTGCTTGGCCTCAGAAATGGATTTCTGACAGACCCTTCGTTTCAAATAACGAAATCTTGTTTGTTACATATCTCGGTCTGGCTAGCACTAAGGGACAACTTTACTGAACAAGAATCATTAATGATTTATGTTATTGCAGAAGTGATATTTTCACGAAGAAGACGAAGCCGAACAGAAAAGTGTGGTCTTATATAAGAAAACAGAAACCAAATAATCGAGAAGGATAACAAACTTTCTCTTCCACGGAACTAAAGCAAAAATTGTCTGGGAGAATCGAAGCTCTTTGATATCAGTTGCCTTTACAGCTGTTCGATTCCTAAGGGAAGATGATTGGCCTTCGTTGCTTAATGGTGCTCGCCATAAGCGCCGCTCTACTGCCGATCCAAGCTAACACACTTGAAAAGCAATCTCCGAGAATATATTTACCAGGGGACGTGATCTTAGGTGGTTTGTCTGCACTTCACTATCCCCGGGGAACGCGAGAGGAAGATCCTGCGCAAAATTCTTACGCAGAATTCGCCCACCACTGCGGCGGACCATTCAACTTTCGCGGACTACAACACGCTGAGGCTATCCTTTACGCGGTGGAACAGATCAACAACAACGCAACTTTGCTACCTGGTATCACGTTAGGCGTTGACATAAAAGACACTTGCAACAGTGTTGATCACACGATTCGAGAATCGTTGCAATTTGGGTTTATGCGCGAGGCATATCTGCGCGTGGAACGAGATGAACGCGCATGTGGTTCAACATTAAATGATTCAATGGCGGGAACAAAAACGAACGGGAAAGAAGTAGCGGTGATCGGAGCCTCGTATAGTGGAATTTCAATGGCAGTCGCAAACCTCGCTGGTTTATTTCATGTTCCTGTTGTGAGCTACGCGTCCACCAGTCGCCTTCTAAGTGACCGTAAACGCTTTAAAAACTTTCTTCGCACTGTTCCGTCGGACACGCGCCAGGCGCAAGTTATGGTTGATGTGATCCGCGCATTTGACTGGAACTTCGTCTCGACAATCGCCTCAGACACCGAGTACGGCCGATCAGGAATCGATTCGTTTAAACAAGCCGTGAACAGTCAGGAAGACCATCGCATCTGCATCGCAGTTGACGAAGTTTTCACTGTGCGAACTCCGGAGGCAGAAGTGCGGGAAATTATATCGAAGATTCGCGGACAATCCGAGGCTAAAGTAATCGTACTCTTTGCTGAATTAAACGACGCAGATTATTTCATTAACACAGCGCGCGAGGAGAATCTCACTGGATACATTTGGATCGGTTCCGACGCTTTTGCAGGTTCATACTCGGTTTTGCACCAGAACAAAGAGATACTTAAGTACTGGATCGCTACAGAACCTAACTCGAAAGTTTACGAACCGTTCAGATATTACTTTCAGAACATCACTCGGAAACGTGTGAAACGGAATCCCTGGTTAAGATTCTATAAAGACTACGTGGGAAAACTGTTGAATCTTAGTGAACCGATCGAATACTCATCTTACACAACTAGAGCCATTGATGCAGTGTACGCCGTCGCTTACGGCTTGCATGACATGTACCAGTGTTCTAACAAGTCTTGTCTTGTTGACGTTACAAACACAGTACAAACAGAAGTTTATAGTTTTATAAAGAACGTCTCATTCGTGTCCCCCACCGGTCACAAAGTGTCGTTTGATGAAAGTGGAAGCGCACGTTCTTATTATGACATTCTTTTTCTGAACAATCGAGGCGGAGAATATCATTTTGATGTTTTTGGTTTCTGGTTTTTGGAAAAGGGATTGAACTTTTTGCCTAAATACCAGAGAGAGCAGCCCTTTAGCAGCGTACAGTCCTTTGCAAGATGCAGTCCAAGATGTCAACCAGGCTTCTGGAAACAGCCCAAAAAACACTTCCCAGAGTGCTGTTGGAACTGCCTGCGTTGCCGTAGCAACAGTGTCTCTAACAAATCAGGAGCGACATGGTGCGAAAATTGCCCAGATGGATCAAAAGCTAATCACGACAAATCCTTTTGCGACGCAGTTCCCTCAACTGAAATGCACAAAACTCCAGCAGGTATAGCGGTCACTGGCGCTTGCGCAATCGGGATTCTAGCTGTTTTCATAACGCTTGCGTCATTGTTTAAACAGAGAAAAACACCCCTTGTAAAAGCTTCTAGTCTGGTAATTTGCTACGTTCTGCTCCTTGGAATCGCTTGTTGCTATATCATCCCCATTTCGTTCCTTCTGCAACCGACACCCGTCCTCTGTCAAATTCGTCCTTTTGTGGTGAGCAGTGGTGTTGCCATGGTGATTGGCTCGCTTCTGACGAAAACCAATCGCATTGCAAGAATCTTTAGCGTCAAAAGCATGCGCACTGGAAAGACTAACTTCCTTAGCAACAAGTGGCAGCTGGTCTTTGTGTGTGTTTGCATCGTACTGGAGAACTCTATCGCGGCAACGTGGGTCATCGCCTCCCCCGCGAAGGTGACTCGTGTCATGCACGGAAGTTACGAGGTAACACTGGAGTGCGTGACAGACTCAGTGGTGGGCTTCACTGTCTGGGCTACATTTAACGCCGCGCTTGTCCTACTCTGTACTTATCAAGCGTTTCTGGTGCGAAAAGTTCCCGAGAACTACAATGAAGCTAAGTTCATCGCCTTCACTATGGTTAATGTGTGTATAACAGGGGCGGTCTTCGTGCCAACATTCTTGGGTACGAAGGGACTCTACAGGACAATTTTGACCTGTTTTTTGGTTATATTTTGCTCTACTATAGCTTTGATTTGCCTCTTTGGTCCTAAGCTGTATATCATTTACTTCCGCCCGGAAAAGAACAGACCACACCCACCAGAGACCGAACCTAGAATAGGAGCAATGAAGCCGAATTATTGTCGTTCAGTTTCTTCGCTGAGTACGTTAACTGTGTTTAGCACATTGGAAAGTTTAGACAGTCCACAGCTTGCAAATGTTCGAAAATCCTGTGTATGTGAGGGTAGCCCCCAGTAGGAGAAAGAACGAAAATCATAAGTGTGGGTGGCGGCGAAAGGGTAGTCATTGTACACGAAGCGGCCGACAAATTACACCTGTTATTTTTTTCCTCTTTCGCCTGCTAACAGACCACTCAACACTTAGTGCTCTTACAGAATTTTCATAGAACCATATGATTTCGACTGTCGCATACATGTACCTTCTCTCAGCATCATTGCAAAATCGTACAAAAGTCCGCTTGTGTGACTTTTCGTGGGTACGATGTATCGTTGGTTTAATTTAAGATGGCTCCATACAGTTTTTTGGCGCGCGAGGCATTGGCACGAAAATGGCGCAGGCGCGCGTTTGTTAATTTTGATGACGTCATGAAAATATAAAAGTAAACTGCAGAAGACCGCAAACGATAATGCTGCTAATGATACAAAAAATGAATGAACAAAAACAATGAACTGCAAGGCTGCTCTGACCACGTAAAAAAGTAAACTTTGCGAGACACCATCACGACAGAAACGGATAAAGTAGGATCGTAAGTTCCGTGGACAGCTGTTTCGTTGTTATTGCAACTCATCAGCACGGTGTGTTCACAATATCAGGTTCCATACTATGTACTCACCTGTCACCCGAAACACGCGTGCCGCATCATCACAACGAAACAGCTGTCCACGGTTACGATCCTACTTTATCGGTTTCTGTCGTGATGGTGTCTCGCAAATTTTACTTCTTTACGTGGTCAGATCAGCCTTGCCAGTTCATTGTTGATGAAAATATCGAGGTTTTTACAGTAGCTAAAACGTTTATTGCGCTCGTTCCACACAGTAAATATTTATAAAAATTGGCAAATTTTTGTGGTTCACGATCACAAAAAAGACATCAATTTTTGTACATGAACAAACCCAATAAACGTAAAAAACAAAAAGTGAGTAAATTGCCGAAAATTATTTACCGATTGTTTTATGGCTTTGTCAGATGAGACTTACTGAATATTTATTCTGTTTCACCAAAAATCGTGAATATTTACCGTGTAAAAAAAACATAGAAGACTTCGAGAGGTTTGCTCGCCTTGAACAACAAGCCCAGCAACTCAATCAGTGGTTTCGATTCCATGGTAATGAGACAAGACTGCCAAATAAGATTTCTCTGCAAAAGGAGAAAGCTTAAGCTACATGTGTATATTATGCCTTCTATCGCAAAACAAAACTCTCGAAAGACAGCAATAAGACCATGTATATTTTCTTTGGAAGACTGGCCAATAACTATGTAACGCCACCTTAACTCCCGTGTTTTGAAATCCTTGTACGACAATTGTCTTGTCATACGCGAAACTCAGAAGCCCGGTTTGATTTATACTAGCGTTTCTTGTTTTAGGTCTGTCAAACAACAACAATAACAACAGCAATTTATTCATTTTCAAATATGTACAGAATAAGCCATTTCCGAGTTGCCTTTAGCCTCTCTATTAAAGCGAGGCTAGGTGCGAAACCTTTCATATGAAAATGAGTTTTGATTCACATGCAAATAAAACTTATTTGCATGTAAATGAAAACTCATTTTCATATGAAAGGTTTCGCACCTAGCCTCGCTTTGATAGAGAGGCTAAAGGCAACTCTGAAATGGCCTATTGACTCCACCCGCAAGTAGAACAGGCTAATCGCGGCGGGAGGTGACATCAAAATTATTATTTACAAGTTACAGCTCAGAGAATTTTCAATGCATATAGGAAAATAAATATTTTACAAAGGTAACAGTTGTGACAAAAGAAAAAAGTTATAATCAGGGTATGTATAATACAGAATGAAAACATAAAATTAGGATATATAAATAGTAATTTTTAAGGAGGGTAGGTAAATCAACATAATCATCCTCAGACGCCAAAATAGTCCTATGAATTTTAGTTTTCAATTTCTTCCGATATTGTTCCAACAACAACAACGTCTATTTGTACTGTAAATTTACAAGAGCTGTATTTATAATGTACAAATTAAAAATACATACAGTAGCTGGTTACCCAAAATAACCAAAAAGCTAAACTAGTTGGGTGACCATCATTTATTAAAAATAATATACACGCGAGTCAGAAAAGTAGTATTACTTAAATTAACTAAATTTTAATCTACACACCTTAAATAGGAGTAGGGATTACAGAACAAATATACACGTATAAAATAAAATGAATAAATAAATAAATAACTGTGCGGAAATAGCAAAAATAGCACAAAATACCAATTAGCCAAATCGAGTGGAGTTGCTAAGAGAGTTCCACAATTTTGGCCCGAATCTGGAAATAGTCTCTCCTTGAGTTTAATCTTGAAGATTTTACAAACAAATTATCAGATTAAGAAAACCTGGTATGGTGTGAGTGTATTTGACTGGAGTGAGTGAAGAGATCACAAAGGTTTGAGGGTACAGAGTCACTGGCAACATCATGCATAAACACGTACAGAAACTGTTTCAAAGTAAAGCATTTCTAAGGGAAAAATGTTAGATAAAATAAAATATGGAAGGGCATGGTCTCTCTATGAAGAAAAATGCATCAAAAGGAGAGCACGTTTCTGCAAGTTTATTGCATGCAACATTGTTTTACCTTCTTTAATCGGGCGCGGCCTAAACACGGTGTCGAAACAATATTGTGTCAGCTTAAAAATCCAAAGAAAATTGTTTACATGCGGACTTTGGTTTAAAGAATATTAGCAGGCGCCGGTTTATATCTGGAGCGATAGAGGACGCGCGCGAGAGAGGACGCGCGCGATAGAGGACGCGCGCGAGAGAGGCACGCCTCTAAGTATATACTATATCCGCCTCTAAGTATATACTATATCCGCCTCTAAGTATATACTATATCCGGGACACTAAATCCCACGGAACACTTGCGTGCACTGTTTAACCCTTGCAAATGTGAATCACCAAAAAGGGCTTGCAGTTTTATAGAAAAAATCGCTTCTTTACGAGAACCAGGTTATCCCCAC
>JAJLRJ010000005.1:35911104-35936104 GCA_024195265.1 Dendrophyllia cribrosa | reverse complement strand
GCTATCCACCTTTTGAACAACCGGGGCCAGTATTTTAACTTCAAGATCTTCCTGATGGTGGTTATAGAAAGACAGGCCAACTGCACTGACAAGCTACCTAACTGAATCACTGCATTACGAACCTAGAACTGAAAACTAACTAATCCCAAATTTTAAAACAATGAAATCTGAACATTCTGCAATACATTCCCATTATATGTATAATAGGATCTGATTCCAGCTGTTCTTAACATGCTAATTAAGAGATCTGCCCTGACAGCAAACCGAGTTGTGCTCTCAGCACAGACAGGCTTAAATTGTGCTATAATAATAACCCATATTTTAAGATTTGCGAGATCTAATATTTGTAATGTTGCCATGAGGGAGGGAGGGTTTGGATTTTTACGAGCTGAAAATCTACCAGTTATGGAAACAGAAACAATTGGACAACTTCACAATACCGTCGGACCTCTGCTTAAGTACACGGACACCAAACCGCAGTCCTAGTTAATTCTCCAACAAAAACAATTTTAATCGAAAGAAGAGACGAAGAATGAAATAACTGCAGATTAGATTACTTTTTTTGCATATTCTATTGTTTTCAGTAGACGTGAACAAACTAATCACTTTACGACGAGGTTGACAAGAGAAGCATGTAACTTACGGAGCCCCTTTTTGTTAACATTTAGGGATGTACCGAAACAACGGTATAACAGAAGTCTTCTTCAATGGCTTATATATGAACTCCATAAAAAAAAAAAACAATACACATCAACTTGGACATTTCCAGGACAAAGTCAAACTGCAGTAAACCCAGGGTATTTTGTCAGTCTAATGACAAGAATTATTCTGAGAGAGAAGCTAACTGACCTGAACTGGATGCAAATGAGGTTTTCCATCTGCCATGTTTGCCTTGTCCGGTTTAACCTTCCGCTTTTCAGCAATTTTAGAAATACTGGAAGTTTTAGCACTGATTCCTTGTCCAGTTCTTGTGGATTCTGACAATTTAACTCCCCCATTGTGCTTTTTAATATTTGTAGTTTTTCTCTGTGCAGCTTGGTCTGGTTTCTTTAGTGTTGGTTTATTCGTATTCATGCTTGTATCTTGGTGTGATGATAACGCGGGAGTATCCGTTTTAGCAGGGAATGTGGCGCTTGCAGTCCTTCTGTAAGGCAACATAAAAGCATCCTCTAAGGGAGGGGGAATTTCTTCTTGCGTCACGTTTTCCAAGGAAGTGCGTTTCTTGATTTGATGTTTGGGTGGTTGGGTCTTTCTCTGACTTTTCTCTGATTGCGCCCGCGTTGTTTTGTTGGTTTGTCTCGCCGCAGCTTTGCGAGGCACTGGAGACGAATCTGAGTGCGACTTGTGCGACTTCGCCTGAGAATCGTTTCTCCGAGAAGAAACAGGAGACGACGGTGCCCATTGTGATTCTAGTGACGCATTTAAACTTATTTCCTTTAGTTCTGATTCCAATGATGCATTATTTTGATAAGAACTGGCTATGTGATCTTCCTTTGGTAATTCGCTGCCAGCCTGTTCTATTCTCAGACTGGATTGGGGATATTCCGTAACATGAGATAAGCTATCTGTGGACGGCTGACCGACCACTGTATCCTGATGCACTGAGTTATGGTCAGCTTCAAAGATAAAGAGAATAAGTTACTATTAAGCTCCATGATGTTCAACTAGACAGACAACCAGTCTGAGGTGTATATTTAACAGATAAATAGATTCCATTTTGCCGTGCATCTGTTCAGCTTTAGACCACAGATGGCGTCAAAATGTGGTAAGAACAAAATAGTGGCCAACCAGCCGCAGCCGCGGCCGCGGCTTTTCCATACTATGACGTCTTCTGTGATCCATAACTGAACAGACGCACGGCAAAATGGAATCTGTTTGTTTTATACAATAACAAGGAAGAAAAATTAGCGTCGTAGCACTCGACTGTGATTATGACTGTTCCAGAATCTATTTCTGATTTCGGAATTTTCCTCGTCAATAACACTACTTTTCGCTTGGGCTTCGTCTTTATAACTCGTGAAAACGCGACGCGTTGAACGAGTGTTTGTTGACGGGGACAGATATGCAAATTTTCACTCCTGCAATCACTGGCCTGTAAACGTTTCTTCACACGTATCTCCGTTAAAAAAATTTAAATTTAACCTCATAAGTGTAGGTTTAAATGAGGCTTTCCGTGAAAATTCTGTGAGAGTTTCTAACTGCCGGGCATTGAAGACCCTGCCCGGCTAACGGGCATTTAGCCACTGCTTTCGCTTAAAGCGTTTCGTATTCAGGAGTAGGCTCATAGAAGCCTTTGATTTGTTAATTATTAATATTTTCTGCTAAACATTTTGTAGATGCTTTTACTTGTCCTTTCCGGAATAATCTCGTCTACATGCACATTATCAAAACTGTCCGCCATGTTTCACGAAACAGAGAAAACAAATTTTCCATGACGTCAGGTGCGCGTCTGTACTCTAATAATTGAAAAATTTCTTAAAATGAAGGAGCACCAACTGACAGTTGCCTGCATACATTTGCTGCTCTTAAAGGAGCTATTTAATGAGGAATTTTCTGTTTAATTATTTTTATGTGTGTCTCAAAACTGTGCTATGTGTAATCTCCCTTGCCCGTAAGTTGGGAGTATCTACGTTGGCAGAGAATGTGGCACTTGCGGTCCTTCTGTCAGGCAACATAAAAGCATCCTCTTTCTCCTTGCGTCACGTTTTCCAGGGAAGTGCGTTTCTTGATTTGATATGTTTGGTGTTTTTAAACAAGGAATTTGCTTTTTTATTGTTTTTGCGTGTGTTTCAAAACTGTGCCATGTGTAATCTCCCTTGCCCGTAAACAAAATGCTCCATAAGAGGTAGCAGTATCAAGTGCATTATATTGATGCAAATGTCTTGACTGTTTAAGGCGGTGTCAAATAATTTTATTACGTCAGACGAAAATCCCAAGACAAGAACGTTCTTTTGTCATAATTATTCATTTTGGACTTTTCTTCTGCGCCAATCCGTCACCAGGCAGAAAATCTGACAAATGTGATAAGCAACAATACAAAATTGATGGGGTCAGCCAATCAGACTGACTTATAAAATAGTGGCACGCAGTTCAATTGGCACGACAATAAACAGAACATGTCAACATGTTAGTTTCAGACTACGGAGAGACAAAATCATTTTTTTTTTAAAAGTTCAAGTTTCAATTTCTGTCAATATTATATGATAAAGTGACTACTCATCGTTTTAGTAGCAAGCGACTAAATTATCTAAGAAAAGGTAATAAATCGTTTAACTGTGCAAAAGTTCAGTTATTGTAGGAAGTACAAACTATTGAAAACAAGATCACTATGCAAGATCAGTCAATAATTCTGTTCAATGACGTTAACGTTCGAGGTCAGCAGCAGAGTTCATGGTGTCAATACTGATACAACGGTACAACAGTTATGTGTCTCAGCATACAGATGATTTACCAGCGCTTTAGCTGCAGGTTTGCTAATATGTAAATGGACATACTTTCCAATCGGGATCTCAATCCAGATACATCATGACCACCTGACTCCAAACGCTTTATTCGTTTTGCAGCTTTTTCCTGAAATAAAGGAAGTAATATCATTATTACCTAAACCTGATACAGTTGAATGGTGTGGTCTAGGATTTGAACATAGCACTGCCCTGTTACAGGCCAGCTCGTGTTCAGACAGGAAGGCTTCGACACGAGGTCCAACGCCATAACCACTCGACCATGATACATGTGGTTGTAATTGCACCTTCATTTGAAGTGATTAATACAGACGAAACAGTCCAGTTGGTAAAAGAACGATCATTTCAATGATGTGCAGAAACCATGGCAAGATCCCACCTCTCTTACGTGATTAAACATAGGACATAGTCTTCAGAGGCTCCTACAAGCCAACTCGTGAATACCCTCCCCCTTCCTACCTACCTCTCCTTGCTCCACCGACCCCCTCCCCCACCTATGCATCCAAATCCCCACCCTCCCCTCCATCCAACGCCATCCCCACGGGTAAGGCAGGTGACCATTACTCATCTCATTTGGAACAAGCAAAATATATGCGCATCCTTTATGTACTAGTCAGCGGGATTACCAAGAAAAGTAGAAGGAAGGAGTGAACATTTACATATTTGTCCCCGTCTGCTAAAACTCGTTCAACGCTTCGCGTATTCACGAGATAAAAATGGGTATCAGTTTATTTGTCTTTCTTGATCTTGTGAACTTTATGCCAAATATGTCTTATTGTATATAAATTTAAACGTGCATATAAATGAACAGTTTGTGACTTTCAAGAAACCAAATCGTAGTGTGGCGTTAATGACCTGCTAATCTGACTGAAGTGCCTGTGAAACGTTAATCACCTGCTGAGCTGACTGGTATGCCTGTGAAACACTATTTTGCAATGCCTCTGCCCGACACCTTGCTTCTTCCTTCAAGATACAAAAACAATAAACAGACACGTCATAAATGAGGACATGAAAAATAGCCTGTTAACAGCTCTGTGACGGGAAAGGGCGAGAAGAAAGGCCAGCGAAGCAACTACAGTCAGGGAAGAGAAAGCCTTATCACTGGCTAGCTTATCCCACCTCATTGCCACTTTTCCAGTGTTAAACACAATCTCATACGAAAAAGAAACCAAAAATACAATATTTGTGTCATTTAGCAAACCAGAACTGGTCAGCAACAATGAATAACGATAAGCGCCCCAAATTTATTATGCGTTACTATTTTGCCTCTCCAGAAACTTCAGAGAGACTGAGCACCAGCCTTCAACACTAGGCTTTCTGGGATCGTTTGGATAACAGCGTTAGTTGCGATCGGTTGATGCTTTCCAAAGGCAACCATTAACCAATCATAGCTCAACATATTGGTTGCACAAACGATCCCAGAAATCTCAGTGCTGAAAGCTGGAGCTCAGTCTCCCCAAAGTTTCCGGAGAGGCGAATTAAGATGGTTACAACACCTCTTTGTCGTGTCGCATTTGAAGTTCCTCCTGATACCGGTTTTGAAGTCTTGTTCGTTCTTGTGCAAGTGCTCTTTCTTTCTCGGCTTCCTCTTTCATCCTCCTTTCTTTTTCTTCTTGTTTGATCCGTCTTTTCTCTTCTACTTGCTCTTTAATGGCAAGCTACAAACAGTTCCATATATTTTGTAAATGGTTTGAACCCAGAAGTATCAGTAATCCGTCAAGTGTGATCGTCCGGGTTAGTTCAGTTCAGAAAAGAACTGTTGTTGTTGACAATGACTGACGTTTTGACAAACATAACAAACTGCAAGGCTGATCTGACTACGTAAAAAAAATAGACTTTGCGAGACACTGATACGACAGAAACCGATAAAGCAGGGTAGCAACCGTGGACAGCTGTTTCGCTCTTATTGGAGCTCGTCAGCACGGTGTAGCAAGCTAAAGACGACTGCAATGCGAGCGTAAATAGATTACACAATGACCCGTTCACCATATAAGATTCCGCACTTTGGAAATAACTTGTCACCCAAATCACGCGTATCACATCACGTGTTCCGGGGAACAAGGTGCCCTAAATGACAACCTGAGCGGAAGTCATCTTCAGAGTCATGTGTATAGCCCATTTCCCAGTTGCCTTAAACCTCATTTTCAAAGCAAGGCCAAGTGCAACACCATTTACATAAATATGCATATTTTTGTCACATGGGAATAAAACTTCTATTTTTACTGGGGCCATTTCGTACAAATGCCTCAAACCTGGTATTATTACCGGTATTATGCAAATTCCTTGGACAAAATTTGGTATAAATAGGTTGCTTATACCCTGTTTACAAACGGCCACCAGACGTCTGATTAGCGCCCCTCCCTCCTCCCCGCAGTAATGGCTTGCATCTTGTACATCTATTTTTAGCTCCTGCTTCTTCTCTCCTTCGGGCTCGCTCTTCCCATATTATGTTATATAGCTTGGGGGCAAAAAATAACAAAACCAAAGTTGCATCATGGAGATGTACCTTTGGACTAAAAAGAGCCTTCGAAGACCGTAAGAAGGCAGACTTTTACCACAGGTGTAACTTTAAAAATCTTACAAGAACTAAAGCTGTATTTTGTGCGAGTAAACCATGGTACAAAGGGAGTGTGAAAGTGGCCGAAAAGATGTGTAACTAGTGTGAATATGGAAACTGAAACTGAGGAGAGATCAGGTGCTTAAAATGTAGAATATCCCCTGTCCATTCAAACAGTAATTGTTTTGTTATTATTTCGATACTAAAGTTCATTCCTTATATGATGTGTTTTGCACTTGGCCTCGGCTTTCGTCGGTCTATTGTTGGTCAAATTTGTCGGTGAGTTCAGTCTATTCTTTGCCTGTTCTGTTGACAAGCCGTATGTAGAACACAGGTAGCTGTTGGCATCAATTGTTTGTTCCAAGTTAGTAAGTCAACTTCTAGAGTCGGCCTACAAACTTTGGTTTTACACGACAACATGAATACAATTATCGACTATCAGCAATAGGTTTCATGCACCAGTTGGTCACGTGACATACTATGTTGACTTTCGCCCAAACAATACGAGGGGAAATAAATTCAAATAACGAATTTGTTAAACCAAGAAAATAAGATAATAGTAGTACATAGTGATAATGGTTTGCTGGTCACCTGGTGTTCCAGAGTCTTGATTCTTTTTCTTTCCAGTTCATCCTGATTCACCTGTCCTAAACTCTGCAATCCATGACCTCGAGCATGAACATTTCCAGGTCTGTCAGAACACAAAATCAAAAATAGAATTATTGAAGTATACTACAGCTGTAGATCTTTGCTGCTCGGTGCTTGTTACTCGTGGCGCAGCACACGAGTTGTAAATCCAGCTGTGACTTTTCTTGTTTTTTTTCGTGTCACATTAGCGCATGCAAATTTATGCACGCATATTTACTTTATGTCGACGACTATATGGCTTTCAGCCATGAAATACAAACCGCAAAATCTCTCCGTGTCTTGACTTGAGAATCAAAATAAAGAACGACAGCGTACAAGTGCACGTTTTCAAGACAATGCAAGGCGTTCATGGATGGATAGGACCTTTTGATATTGTGTTCGCCGCTTATTCCTGTGGGATTTTTGCTCCGGTAAGTTTTGTGTTTTATATAACTTGCTATTTGCTTACTACGATCAAGCTTATTCAAAAGTGTCGGCTACTGAATGTGTGAATGTAGTGCAGTCTTACTTTTAAACCCGTGTATACGTGAAAGCGTAATGAACGGTTATCGGTAACGGTGGCTAAATAAAACTCACTGAATCACTCGCTCGCTCCTTCCATCAGCTGTAAACGTAGTGACTATATGCTTTGTTACGAATACGTTTCGTAACAACAACAACATGAATCCAGCGATCACAATCATTAATTTGATGTAAACGAACTAATATAAACAACAATAAGCTTACAGATGTTTCGCATTTGGAGTTTTTAGTGCAACATTAAAATCGATCTAAAAGGAGGAGCCTTTGATTAATAGACATAATTTTAAGCTTATGTTTCTCCGTAAAAGCACTCGAAACACTTGGGAATCAATGCTGCAATGATTTAAAGGCGCCACGAGTTCAAGCTGTGTACAGCTTCTTGTTTACAGTTGAATCATATTGGTCAATAATAGGTAATACAATGAACATCACAAA
The DNA here is from genome assembly GCA_024195265.1 of Dendrophyllia cribrosa. Classification (NCBI taxonomy): domain Eukaryota; kingdom Metazoa; phylum Cnidaria; class Anthozoa; order Scleractinia; family Dendrophylliidae; genus Dendrophyllia; species Dendrophyllia cribrosa. The sequence continues at coordinate 35,928,481 of JAJLRJ010000005.1, read as the reverse complement.
TAGATCCCTGTTCGCGACCACTAATAATCCAAAGCCAGGATGGTCGCTTACGGAGGCCGACCAGACCACAGAGTGTTTTAACTTTGAATTACACGAACCTGTAGTAACTTCGATGTACAAAGCACCCATCTTTTGATGCAAGGGACAAAATTTTCGTTTCATTGGACTTGTACTGTAACGATCATCAAAATATGGACGAGTAGTCGCTTACCAGAGGTTAAAAGCAATTCGTTATTTTAAGATGCTTAAATAACAATTAATACAAAACAATCGAGCACAATTCTGCATTAAACGCTACAAATACGCCCACGGATGGCCTAATTTAAGGACGATTGAAATGGATTACAGCTACGAGTGCTCAAGCGAATTTACTTTTAGCCGGCAGGATAAAATTCACGTAACATACATGTATGGCACCAAAAAGCAATGATCCCTGACATTATCTTTGGTGTTTTGAAAGTGGTTCGTTGTCCAAATCGTTATGATATGTTAGCTAAAAAAGTCAAGAACCAGTTTTCGTTTAAGCAGCAGATTTGTATGGAACAACCGTGATACTTTTTGTTGACATTACTTTACCTGTCGCTAATGGCTGGGGCAACTGAAGCTTCAACAGTCTGCAGTGGAAAATGTTGTTTTGTAGAAGCACTAGTGGCGGGCACGGTGGTACTGGCAGATGATTCAAGCCGCGGCACGGGAGTCTGATACCATGTTTCATGTTTGCTCTCCTGTAATAAAACAAAAACATTTTTTGTCAAATGCTGTAAGAGTTTCAGTATCTGTTTTTGTCGAAATACTTATTTCTGGAAATTAGAAGGTTATTAACATGTATGTACATGTAAGTAAAGTGAGAAATGCTTTCAACATAATGAGGAGAACCGATTCTAATTGCCCTTTCCAGTATTCTTTGGTTTCCTGGAAAGCACGGACCCGTGCTTTCCAGGAAAAAAAAGCCAAGGCTTGGCTTTTTTTGCAGCAAATACGGATTTTCCAGGAAAGCACAGACCATCCTGGCTTTCCGCGCTTTCCTGGAAAATCCCTATGTGCCGCAAAAAAGCCAGGAATTCCGCGCTTTTTTCGCATGGGTTGTTACGTACTGTTAAATCTAAATTACATCCCAATTACCTTATTATAGAAAATTAGCGCTCACTTGACGTGTGAAAAAAAAATAGTTTGTGAAGACAATAGGAACAGATTTTCATTTGACATTGAATTAAACAAAACTGAACGCAACAGAACACAATATCTCTGCAAACAATGTACGCAAAATTGTTATGACAATGTGTGGTATGCTTTAAAAGCCCACCTTCACCCAAAATGCTGTGCGCGCCGTGATCACTTTCTGTGTTGAATTTCGTGTAACACGAAATTCACGCTTGAATGCGTGCAACCAATCAGATCACGCGTATGAACAATGGAGCATTTCTCACTCTTTTGGGTGAGGGTGGGCCTTTGAAACAAGGCCTTCAGATAACGATATGATTGGTTGTTCAGTGATCATGAGTATGAACCAGATGTTGATCATGAGAAATACATTTCTGACTCAGTGAGAACAAACTGGAATAGAATAGAATTTTTAAAATAGCTCTTATGCATGTTTACATCAGACTAGCTAATTTCACCTCCAAGCCTCGCTTTCGAAGCGTAAACCTGTGATACTCTCATCAATGTATTCTCAAAGGAGCAAAGTTGAAAAGAATACCCACTCAAAAACAACGTGAACTTGTCAAAGGTTTGCAAGGAATCTCGCACAAACGAGACTTGGTGGTAAATATTGAGTTGGTGATGTCATCATGCATAAGGCCTATTCTTGATAGTTTCATAGAGCGTTGATTTCCTATAATAAGGTTGCGTACTGTACTTAATTAATGTCTTAATTTCTAATAGGCCACTTTCCATATATTATTATTCAACTTGATAGTGAGGCCTAGAGGACACAAACAAAGGGAATAAAAAAAACATGTTTATTCATTTCTTTTGTTTATGTCCTCTAAGCCTCATTATCAAGTTGAATTTTAATATATCGAAAGTGGCCTAAAAAGATCACAGGCGTTATTAACATCAACATTTAAAAATAAGAAATTGTACTTTACCTTCAGTGTTTGCTGTAATTTTTCCTGAGCCTCTTTTTCCTTCTTTTCTTTGATCTGTTGTTCTGTTTGACAGGAAAAACATCAATTAACGTAGAATCCCATTACGTTCAGAATTAGCAGCCCTAAGACCCACTTTAGGACTGCTGAAATAATTACATGTATGCACACAATCCATTCTAACAAACATTGAACAAAGTAAAAATACTCCACCAAACGACCGAACTACTGCAGTCGTCCCAAGAAAGCTAAGCCAGTGTTCATCAGGGTTCCTTTTGAAGGAACATAGTTTCTGCTACCTTATGCAAGGAATCTCTATCCTCCTACGGAAAGGTCATTACTTTCGGAAATTGCTAGCGAGGTTCCAAAATTGATGGTTCTTTCAGCTTTGGTATGCGTTAGTGAGGAAATGAGAAGGAACTTCGGAGGTTTTCAAGGCTTGGTAAACTTTAAAGATCTTTTGAAGCACTTGGAGTTTGGATTTTCATCAGTTCTGAAAAGTCTTCAGGAATCATATCGTCATCTTTACGAAAATGTTGGCGAAATTTATAAATCTATGAGTATAGATCTGCAGTCTTTGGCCATCTTTGGCTGTAATCTTGATAAGCCTTCAGATAATCTATGGTACTTTGGTACTGTCCAGAATACCATGATGACCCTCACAAAACACATTTTTCCAGGGGTTTGAATCTATTTATGTAATGATATGTTAAAATCTTATGAACAGATATCAATATGGACAATAGAACACACACACACGTATGAAAGAATCGCAGCCTGCAGTAAACAAAATAAAACTCTGCACTGGTGCCAAGCTTTTTTTTTTATTCATGTTACAAAAAAACTTACACTTCACAGTTTTCGGGGAACCATGCATACATTTTTTACTCGTAGTTTAAGTGGTCTTCTCCAAGTCAGATCGTTGTTTAATTTTTATCACTACCTGGCTTTGAATTGAAGTTTGGCAATATGTATTTTCTGATAAAATCGATATTACCATGACGATGACAACAAGAACCTTAAAAATCAGCCTGATTTTTATGGTAAAAGTGAAAGTTTGCGCGATCAAGATTTCGCATTTAAAATCTGACATCAACAGATTAAAATAATTTTATGGTATATGGCAGATAAATTTTGCAAGAATAAAAAAATTCTGTACGTTTCATTTCAAATAAATCACAATTAATAATTATTTTAAACCTTGCCCTTTGTATAGTAGACTGTAGTAATAAATGGAGCAAGAGATTAACGCTAATTTTGTGAAAATACTTCAAGAGAGTGTCAAAATGTGGCTTGATGTTGTGTGTTTGCAAGCCTCCATGTGATTTCAATCGCTCTCGCAAACATCTGAGGAACGGCTCGCTGGATTTTTTTTAAAGTTCAACATGCATGCTTACCAATGTGAAAAATATTATCTCAAAATTTCATTGACATTGATTCAGTTAAATGCCTTTGTATTATAATGATGTAGTCAAATCCATAAGTTGGCAGGACGTTAGGGTCCTTTTAAGTAAAACAATTATGAAAAAATAATATCAACAGCAAACAATTATCCGTACCAAGATCTTGCAACCATTTTTTCTTTCCTTCAGCATTAGACTGGTTTGTTTCATATGTTACAATTCCTGGAGCCTAAAAAAATTAATATAACATAAATAAATATAAATTAAATAAATAAATATATAAATAAATTAATGAATAAATAAATAAACAGCAAGAAAATAATGTAAGTAACGAGTTATTTATTTCTGAACTAAGAAATCTCCAATCCAAGGGATAAAAAAACATGGGAGCCTGCATCAACATGATTTAGTCTGTATCTTTAAAAATTAAATATTTTCCGATTTTTACTAAGCAATTAAGTCTACTACATGTTCCTTGAAATACCAGTGTCACTTTCTGTGCATATCCAAAATTCCAAGCTGTTAATAACTATGGGAAAAGACTGAACTAACAAGCACTACTCTTATATCTAGAGAATTTACAATGTACCCAAACTATAACCCTGAACAAATACTGTACTTCAAAGATGATATTACAGAAATGTTCTTCCTTTAATTTGGCCTTCCATCGCTGAATTAGGTCTCTTTATTCGAACCTAGCTTCCTGTTAGGTTAACATAACATTAAGACAGAGTGGGGAAGGGGAGAATTTACCCCGGGGAATTTACGGTAAAAAAAATAAGTCAACTGGAACTGTCTAAACCTTATTGTCCATGGTTGTAGAACAATATTGAAGTTACAAGAATAATTATTGTCAGCTGATTGCAAAGACTTTATCTTGGCTTTAAAATAATATGCAACATTAACAGGCACTATCAAGATTTATTAGGGTATTTCCATGTTTGAACTCAACTCAAGTTGCAATTGTGTTATGAGGTTAATGCAGCATGTAGATTTACTGGTTACTGTGTATACAGGCTTCACTCATGAGGTCTTATATAACCCTTTCATAATAACATGTAGTATTAACATGTAGTAATAACATGTACAGTAGTGTAGTTCTTATAACTTTGAGTCTGTTGGCGAAATCCCACAGATGGTGACCATTCAAATGAAACCTCGATCTTCTCGCAGTAATCGTTTGTTGTCAGTACAATTAATTGTTGGCACCCTTGAGCTGAGTAAAAGGGTTAAAAATAATATTGTCATCTTACCCCAACAGCAAATGAACTTCTCATGGCGGCAGGGACTTCTGTGCCAATGTAGTGTGTGTTGCTGGCCTGTCCAGTTGTCTTCATTCTTGGCCTCTCGTCATTTGTCTGAAGAGGCAGTGCATCTACATGTACCTCATTCTTGTATGAAAGTAAAAAAAGTACCAAATTCATTAAATTCATTGGATTTGACAAATCAGAACCTCAATCTCTTTACTAAAACTGATGTGGTTTACAAATGAGTCTATTATTTTTCACTTTAGCACCCACATTGATCTTGAAATACCTGGTGAATTTAAAAAATATTGGATGTCACTTGGTTGTTTGCCAAATTTTACATTACATTTTTAACGTAGCCCTGATGTTTTATTGAAACCCAATTGGAAAATAATGCTCAAAATATTTTTAATCTGGTTTGGCCTTCATTTTTGTGCCTCCAAAAATAACATAATGCATACACTGATGCTGCATCAATAAATTGGTTGCATGCGTACATGTACGTTTAAGGAAAGTAGGGAAAGTTAAACTTAACCTACTGTCACTCTTAATGCAGAACACTGTGGAAACACAGTCCCTGATTGATTAAATGTTATTAATTTTATTTGGCCCTGAATTAACTGCATGTGGTTTGTTTTGATTCCACTGTGCTGGGCTTACCTGCACCATTTTCTTGTAGTCTGCCACAACATTACCAGACTGGGTTCGTATGGGTGCACCTGCACCAGGACGGCCCCAGGGATTGAATTCTTCAAATTTATCTTCTTTACTCTAGATATAAAGCATACACTCAGGAAAACATTTGAATAATCTTTCTTTAAACCACCTAAGGTTTAATAGCATTCTAAATCTTTGAATAAACCCTTTTACTCCCAGAGTAAACTATGAAGACATATACAATGCGGTTTTAACTTTTCAGTCTGTGGATGAAACCCTATGGTGCAACCATTCAAATGAAACCTCTTCAGCAGTACTTTTGCATGATGCCATTATTTTGTTTTTCAATATTTTCATGAAAATTGGGATTTTTCTTTGAATTTTGATTTTTGGCATTTGATAAATTTGTGGCATAACAACTTAGCATCTTCAAAGTGCCAGTTCAATCAAATTTTTAATTTTGTTGTTGCAGTTTTGAAAGGTTGTTTTGCGCAGCTATTGCTGCCATTGTTGTTGTAAGTGATGAATTGTGATTGTGAGAGATGAATTTTTGAGTCTCTGACGTCACTTTTGATGACTATTTTTTGAAACTCTAAGAACAAGCAAATTTAATGGTAGTCATGCAAATGCGAAAAGTACGGCCGAAAAAAAAAAAACGTTTTCCCTTGATCGGATTAAAAAACAATTTGGACAGCTTACTAAATAAATTATCTCCTTCCAAAAACTGCACAAAAATGAAATTTAAAAACATTGATAAAACTGGCTCTACAGTTATGTAGCACTAACATAACGAAATGAAAAAATAAAAAATTGTTTATTCCACTCTTTTGCAGGACATTCATTGAACTGTATTAACAAGAGGTAATTACAATAAAAAATTAATACTAACATGCAAGCATAGCCTGCAAAATTATGCAACTAAACTTAATCACAACATAATTTCCACTCACCAATAGATTTTGCTTTGCTTTTAACTTCTGCTTGAGAGCTATTTGTTCATCTATACCAAACAATCACAAAACATACATCAATCCACTGCAATGCATACATGCACATAATTGAAGGCTTAAGCAAAGGGGGTGCAAGTGACAATAATTACCCCCCCCCCCCCCCCCCTCCCAAAAAAAAAAAAAGAAAGAAAGAAAAAAGACCTACCTACTTTTTGTATGCACTCTGGATGTTGTGTTAAATGTTGCTCAAAGCAATTGCTTCAGCTAAATCTGATAAATTTTCCCTTCAGGTACAAATTAATTAATATATTGATCTTCATTTTTATTTTAATATAAACACTCTGCTGCTAATGCAAAAATGGGCAAGTTTTGGAGTTCTTTCAAATATCTTTTGGCCAAAATCATCACTTACACCCCTTATGCAGCAAGCTCTACAATTGACTGAAATTACACCATCAAGGTCAAGGTACATGCATGTACATGTACAAGTTAAGCTGTGTTAATATATGGACTAAAACAAATGATAACAATGAATTATATACAAACCTAGCTCCTTTTTCCATTGCAAATTCTTGTCTAAAAGAGTGGCCTGCATACAACAAGAAATTAAAATGACTTTTAATTTCAACTTTTTAGTGTGTTGTTTGATAGTCCCCTTGTTCCCCGACACATGTACTGTTATACATGTATATTATGCAGTCAACTCTCAAAGCATACACCCCTCTACATTAAAGGCAGACACCAGTGTTTGGCTGGTTCTGACTGAATTTCAGTTTGACTAAAATTTTGCAAGACCCATATTGTTTGAAAGAGCATTCACTACCCCTATTTATACAATGTAGATTCTCATGGCATGTTACAAAATTAATGTACTAAGGTGGCTCCATATAGTTTTTTGGTGTGCGAGGCATGGGCACAAAAATGGTGCGAGCACATGTTTGTTTATTTTAATGACATCACAAAAATAAAGATGTTTTTATGGTAGCTAAAACATTAATTGCGCGTGTTCCACATGGTTTACAAATATTGGCAAATTGGTAGAATTTTTCTTGGTTCGCAATCACAAATGTAAAAAATGAAAAGTGAGTAAATTGCCAAAAATTATGTACTGATTGTTTTAATAAATGGCTTTGTCATACGAGACTTACTGAATGTTTATACTGTTTTGTCAAAAATCGTGAATATTTACCGTGTAAAAAACGAGAAAAGCCATTGAGAGGTTTGCTAGCCTTGAACAACAAGCCCAACAATTTAATCAGTGGTTCCCATAGTAATGAGACAAGACTGCCAAATTAGACTTCTCCGTAAAGGAGAAAGCCTAAGCTACACTGTATGTGTATGTGTATATTATGCCTACATGTAGTATCACGAAAAAAAAACTCTCAAAAGACAGCAATATGAGCAATCATGTATATTTTTATTTGGAAGACTGGCCAATTATACAATTGTAGTCATATGGAGCCACCTTAAGGAGTAATATAGAATGGTATTTAATTTGACACTTCCTGAGATACAGAGACCATTTTTTAGTTTACCCCAGCCTAAGACTTTACTTTTTCTATAATACATGTACAGGTGTACAAGCACTCAGTGTCCAGATGTTTGGAGCCGAGAATACCAAAAATGAATAAAAACCTTGACTCGACTGACTAAGAGTTGGATTTGGGGTTCCAGGGGTTTCGGAAACCCCACTTTTGGTGATACATGTATTTCACATAGATGGGACTTCACTTCAAGAAATTTTTCCTTCCTGACCATGACATGCACATGCATTAAAAGCCTGTGTGACTTGTTTTTTTGGATGAGATAGAACCCCCCTTGCAAAAAGGCTTGGGGGGGGGGGGGTATGCTGCTGATTATTGCTTAAAAATATACTGTTGGTAATGTCTGTGTTTGTCTTTCTCCAAAAATACCCCCAAAGATTAGTCTGAGAAACAGCTCTAGCTTTAGTTGTACCTGTTCTGGGCTGGCAGCATTCTTTTCAAGTGGATTTGTTTTAAAATCTGATGCATGTGCCAGATCTGTGCTGTTGATTAACAAAATAACAAACAACATTACAATGGTTAAAGAGAACCATCCCTAGCTAGTATTTATTAATACTTCCTACATTGTACCATCACAGGTGTTCATTGGAACACATTTATGTACACAGGTATGCGAAGATTTCAATGAAAACATGACAAACTATATTTCTATCACATGATAGTATAGTGAATAGTATCACAATATACAGAAAGCTACTTCACTTCTGAGCCACAATTACCAAATAAATATTATTATTAAATGAATACTATAGCGGTATACTGTTTTTCCCCACCTACAGTATTTAAAAATTACTGACAACACTGCAACATCAGACCAAGAGTACATGTATTTCCTGGTCCTCCTAATCTGCTCTTCACTGAAACAGTAGGAGTACATGATATGTAGGAGATCCTAACACAGACTGCAGGCCGGGTGGGGTTTTCCAAAGGATATTTGCAATAGTACTACCAGAGAAGACTGTTCCACTTCTGCAATCACTTGTTTCAAAGTTCATTTACATGTATTATATCTAATGTCATTCTAAGTCTATACTGGTCTTTGTTGTCATTTTTGGTATTTCCTCAAAGATTCAAATTTTGCTGGCTTTGAAAGCCTAAGTACTAAAATTCTAAGTTCACGAAACAAGTCGTGGTGGTTTGTAGGCTAAAAACTACACTTCCATTTAAATAGATTCTGCTCCTGGTCGGAAAAGTTATCGGGACCTCTAAGAAACAGACCCCAGGACACATTATTTTTATGAACTTGAGCATGCAAGCATTAATTTGAATGGTACATTGTAACTTTTCTAATGAATCAGAACTGGTAGACAAGGATTGTAGACAATGAGCATACTAGTCTTGTTAATTATGCTGTGGCTTTAATGTCTAATGTTATGTATAATACGTTGTGGTTCAAAATTTTCTCTGGTTTGAAAACTTTCAAACTACATGTAGTTTTATTGTTATTTTCCTTTGTCTCATATTCATTACCATAAACTGAGAAAAAGACAAACTAATTTTTGCTTTCCTTTTTTTAAGGTAATCATGGTTACCATTAGTAACGAATCTGAGACAAACTGGTTTGAAAATTTCCAAACCAAAGAAAAATTTAAAATTCAAAGCTAACATAAAACCACTTAAATAATTAATATACAGTGTGGACACAATTACATTTGTACTAACTAAACCCCAAAAGGAGAATTAGAATGTAGATATTGAATGTTGTCTTTAAGACAATTACCTTGTTTGACTGTTTACTGTCACAGACTGATGAACTAAAGTTTTCTGTGACTCACTTTTTGTAGAGCCTGTAAGCAGATAAAAATATGAGAAAATTTCAATTATATTATGCCACTTAATATTATGCTACATGTACATGTACTACAAAAATTGTTATTCCAAACAATCTCATATTAAAAATGTCTAAAGATGCTTTGGTGACAACCCTCTCAAGGTATACAATAAAATTTGATCTTTTTTCTAAGAAATTCTAGAAAGTAATGAATTACCATACAGTCAAAGTTTAAAGTGTTTGTGACACATTTTTTTTATTTGCTTGATGGAATCTGCATGGTGTTCTGGTAAGAAAATCAAACAAAGTTTTTTCAATATCGATTTTCTTTTCCGTGATTTAGCCATCTAAAAACGTGATTCACTTCCAGTGGGGTACAATATCGCGCAAGAAGAAAGACTGGGGATAGTTGGCTGAGACAAACCAAACAGATGTAGACTGCTAGCTGTCCCTTTTCAGTCAATCGAGCGGGCGAGCTAATCACGAAAACAAGCTTGGTGAGACTGGAGCGAGTGAACGAGCCGAGGGGAAACTGGGGGAGAGGCAAGAGGAAAAGGGACTGCAGTCTTTTCTGTAACTTTCGCGTTCGAATTCCCCGCTGCACCAGGGACGGAAAACTCCGATTGGTTCATAGACAATAGAAAGCTGTCAGGGAAGTTTGACGAGTATTAACAACCTTGACACATCCAGTGTGAATCGATATCTCCAGTTTCACATCAGAGTTGAGACGATGACATGTAATAGGGAATGAAAATGTTTTTAATAGACAATTTGTCTGGTTGCCTCGGCTGTTTAGTTTTAAAACAAGAACAGACATTAGCGGTGGAAGCGCTTCTATCGGGGAAAGATGTCATGGCTGTGCTACCAACTGGCTTCGGAAAATCAATAATTTATCAAAGCTCTGTCCTTGTATGATAGTGGCATAAACAAAACAGTCGTTAGACTGTCAAAATTGACAATGGAGGAATTATAAACATCGCAGCTCCACACGGCTATAACGGGAAGCGAATGGATGCTAAAATCATAGCCTTGATTAAGGCAAACTTCAAGTTTCTACAAGTTGAATTGCTTTTTTTTTAAGCTTCAACTCTCTCTCCTAAGCTTGCTAAATGGATCTGCAAAATTAATATCCTGCAACGACGAAAACAAAAATAACTGGGCCCAGCATGACAAAATAGCAGGAAATACATTCCGCGACCACCAAAGCATTTCAGATCCAGTCATTTCAGAGAGAAAAGCTAGAGAATGAGTTTTAAAACCTTTCCTACACAAAAACCAACATGCCAATTATGACAAAAGCAACAAACCAACCGCCAGGCAAACAAGGACGCTAAAACATGTCAAATTCTACAAGAGCAGACACCACGGGAAACCACAACAGACAAACTTGACCTGTTGTTTGTTACCCGCAATATTTTGAAGGTTTAAAATCCTCCATATTTCTGATTTTCAGCGCACATTTTTTGCAAACACGAGCAGATAGATTGGGTGCAGAGTTTTCAGAAAGCTTTAGACTTTCAGTCACGATCTTGTTAAGCGGAGCGCCATCCTTTGAAGTAGTGAAAAGGTTTTTAGATGATATGTAATTTCCCTTATTCTTAAAATTTGTCCCACACATACGACAAAAATCAGAGGCCTCAGCTAGCTGTCTCTTTCTTCGGCTTTCTTCCTCTACTTCTTCTCTGTACTGGTTTCGTAGGCGTTTTTTCGCTCATCAAGGCGATCAAAACAAACTCACGAACAGCAGAAATTACATTTTCTGTCCTTGAATAAACGACGCGAATGGAGTCCCCTTTGTAAATAATAAATCAGTATAGTACAAAGCACTGTTCTATTTTAGTCCACGTGCCGGTTTCGCGCGTGTTTAAAAGCAGAGAGACAAATAGAGGCAGAGTTGTCTTTTATTAAGTTGACAAGATTAGTTTATTTTTAATGGGTTCTCACACTTGGTGGGCGGAGTTATCTGAACACGTTTGTTACAGAAGAGACTTGGTTTGCTCACTCGGCGATCTAATCACCGATCGCGTATTTGCTCGCCCTCGACTATCCAGAGAGGGACTGCTAGCAGTCTAAAACAGATGTAGCAGAAATGCTAAATTCCTTTTTTACAGAAATTGGGCCAAATCTTAGTAGACATGTATTTGAAGTCATATACACTTTAACAGCCTCCCTTACACTACATGTAGCATTTAGCATATTGAGTAAACTTGTAAACTGTACAAGGAAATAGTCAGGATTGTCAGCCCATAAGAATGAAGAGAACAGAAACCCCTGAACAAATGACACTTACTGTCACTTTTCTGATAAATTGATAAACCCAATGATTTAATCTACACTTTCAATTAAAGTAAGGACCACACGACACATATTGCATAATAGGGGGACACTGCTCAGTGATTGGTGCGACAGATGACTTCCATTGCATGCAGATCATTTTTAAGCCTCACTTCTCCTGGCACTATGAGCTGAAACCTAATGCCAGCAACGCACCTAGCCGAGAAGAGTATTGGCAGGTCTAGAAAAACTAGGGCGCTACGAGCTGCAACCCAGGCCAGCAACGCGCTACAGCGACAGCATTATGAGCTGAAACCTAAAGCCAGCAATGCGCCAACTTGAGTGACTTAATGACCTATTGAGCCTCACCCATCTCCCCAGGTGCTGGATCGGACCGAAATATTGGCAGGTCAATAATGCAAAAACTATTAAAAAACTAGTGCACTATGCTGGAGGAAGTCGGTGTGCAGACTTAACTGCACGCAATCACAGATTTCCCTCATCTTTTTTTTGCATGTGATCTACAAATAAATTGCAAAACATTCCTCTAAATTTCTTTTTGCTGGTTTTTGCTGCATTTTTGAGAAATGGCACTATGCAAAAAACTCAGTGTTTCCTCGCAGCTTCTTTTCCCAACAAACCTTTTTGTTTAAGTTGCATCCCCTTAGGTCACATGCAAAATGAGACAAATCTGAGTAAAAAAAAAAAACAGCCTAAAATTCAACACAAGGCACTCCTAGCCGTTCAATTAAATGTTTTGGGGTTATTGTAGGCTTCTGATACTAATTTCATAGTTTGTATATAATATCTTATAATTTGGAATAAAATTATCGATCATCTCATCTACATGTAAATAATAATTATAGTGTTCTAGTAATAATTATTAATCACTCTTTCCAAAATAAAACGAGACAAACCTTGCAGACCAGCTAGTTGGTCGTGGTTACTGAGAGACGACAGGATTCTCGACAACTGATCCTTTGTCAAATAACTAGCATCATTAGTAGGTAATTCCTTCCTTGTAATAGGAGGTTTTTTCCTGGTCAGTACATCATCATTAATATCTCTTTGGTGTCCCGTTTGTACTGTCTTTGTTTTTTCATTTTTCCTCAAGTTGTTAACAGCTGTAACTTGCTTCTTTGAAGTCTTGGGCTGAGATGACCGTGCTTGAGATGACTTAGTAGAGAACCCTTTGGAGTTTTGTCTTCTCTAATAAATAGACCATAATAATGCCAGTTACATGTACATGTATATGTTGTGGTGCAATTTTATCCTTGGTGCAAATTTTATTTTCCTTTGTTTAAAACTCATTATCATACATTACCATACCCAAAACAAAGGAAAATAAAATTAATTTGCACCAAGGACAAAATTGCACCACAGCATACACCCTGTATACTGTATACACCCTGTATACTGTATACACCCTGTATACTGTATACACCCTGGGCTCATACAGCTTTGTAAGGGGATATACAGCTATATCCAGGGGGGCAATATACATGTAAGTGGCATCAAAAACTGTTTGGGAATTAATGAGCTGATAAGAAATAAGACTAACATACAACATTATTAAAATACATGATTGTACATTTTCCACTTCTATCCTGGTCTAATAACCATGTAATTAAGCTTAAACGTCACAATAACTTGATATTAAATCATTTTAATATTGTTCTGCACTCTACATGCCTTATACTTTCCTTATTTTCTATTTGAAGTTGTGTTATGTTTAAATATACTATTAAGGGAACAAGGAAAAGTAAAGGTGGGGGGCGTATAGTGTATAACCAGCTGAGAATATTTTTTTTTGTTTTTTGTTTTTTGGTCTTATACTGTAAGTTGGGGGCGGGAGGGGCTAAAAACTGGTATTATATGGTACATGTATGCCATTATTAAAAGACAAATCGATCTAATAACTACAGGCAAGTTGTTCAAAGTTCTAAAAACATAAGGACTGTCACGCGATCTAATAACTACAGGCAAGTTGTTCAAAGTTCTAAAAACATACATGTAAGGACTGTCACGCGATCTAATAACTACAGGCAAGTTGTTCAAAGTTCTAAAAACATAAGGACTGTCGCACGGTCCTCCAATAACTATTAATAGGCAAGTTGTTCAAAGTTCTAAAAACATAAGGACTGTCGCACGGTCCTCCAATAACTATTAATAGGCAAGTTGTTCAAAGTTCTAAAAACATAAGGACTGTCGCACGGTCCTCCAATAACTATTAATAGGCAAGTTGTTCAAAGTTCTAAAAACATAAGGACTGTCGCACGGTCCTCCAATAACTATTAATAGGCAAGTTGTTCAAAGTTCTAAAAACATAAGGACTGTCGCACGGTCCTCCAATAACTATTAATAGGCAAGTTGTTCAAAGTTCTAAAAACATAAGGACTGTCACGCGATCTAATAACTACAGGCAAGTTGTTCAAAGTTCAGAAGCAGTAATGGAAAAAGCTCTAGAGCCATAGGACTTGCGATAATTGAACTAATTTGATGGGATTTAAACAAAGAAGTGCGGAAATCAAGCTTGGAGAACACATTGTCAAATGATTCAACCATGTTTTCAGTAGTCTTAGCCAGAGAGAAATTTTCTTATATATAAGCAAATTATTTATTACATAAAAAACACAAAAGGTGATATTAAATTCCTACCTTATCTTTTGCTTCAGCATCAAATAAATTTGCTAAAACAGAAAATTAAACAATAAATTAGGAAGCAAATCACAATTAGAGTGGTAGTTTCTTGGTACGTGTTACCGATTTTGCGATCACCAAAGTAGAGGGAAAACAAAAGATTCACAACACAAAAGCTGACAAACAATACAATGTAGTTTCTAGAACACCAGGAAATGAAGCCTTAAAAATGAATCCTGCTAAATTTAAAAGAAGTCTAACTCAGACCATGGTTGAAGACAATTTTTTATTTATACATGTACATGTAAGTTGGTCATTTAAAGGACAGTGTACTAGATAAATGTTTTTCTAATGTGCACACTGTCCTTCTGACACTGTTTACAGTAAATATTGTTTAATTAATAGGGTTGGGGTGTATATGTTGTAGTTAATTTTTTATCTCAGTTAATTTTTGTTTTTCCATTGTTTTTGGGTATGGTAATATATGCTAATGAATTTGAAACAAAGGAAAAGCAAAAATTACCTGAGATAAAAAAATAACTACAACATATACATGTAAGTGAGTTTCTTGGATGAAAAAGGAAGGTTTTTATTATGTCTTTTATATCTGATTATCTTTGATTTTGGATGGCAAGAACTGTTTGTGCCTCTTTCTTTGCCCCCACCCCAAAGACTTCTAATAAAAAGGTTTTGACAAATATTTGATGGACTTGTCCAATTTACCACTAAAGCAACACAAACTATTGCATTTGGCACTATAGTGGCAGATAACATGTCTGTATTTGCCAGTCATGCAAAGTAGCTGGTTGCCAGCTGCTAATAACAGCCCTAATAACACTATTGGTGATTTGCAAGTCAGCCATGTTGATCGAGGGTCAAAAAACAATGGAAATTATCGTTATTCTCAAAGGATGACAATTTCATTGTTCTGGCCCAATATGGCTGAAATCTGCTCCTGCTCAAAGAAAACGTAGGGCTTTTCTGATTTTTTATTACATCAGCATGACCAAAAAAAGCTAAAATTCTGTAAAATGTGGTAGAGAGGTAATACAGTGTAATTTGTTTGCTTTCTTGGCTCTCATTATTCAGGAAAATCTATAAGACCAGTTCTTACACAGAGGCAAATGACACAAATTTGCAAAAAACAGGAAACTGCCTTTACAACACATATATTTTTATTTTTTTATTACAGTGGATCCCCGCCTTACGGTCACCTCGTTATTGCGGTCACTTTTTTTTGTCCCGGCGAAATGCCCATACATTTTCTTATAATAAAACCCCATTAATGCGACCACCCCATTAAAGACGGCCAACAGCCACATTCTAAAATCCCAACCTGTATAAATTATCCTTTATAATTTTACCCCATTGATACAGCCACTCGAACCAAATACGCATTAATTATTGACCAAACAAAACAAATACTGTACAGTACTTGAGAAACAATACTGTATTTATTCACAACGCCTGTAACTTGTCATGTCATTGACCTCTGTCGTTAACGTAATCAAACAGCAATTTACTTTCCATATGCCAGTCATGAAATTTGAAAAAAAAAATACAGTGGAACCCTGTTAATACGGCCACCCCGTTAATACGGCCAAAGTTTCATGGCCCGTTGGTGACCGTATTAACGGGGTTCCGCTGTATTTTTTTTTCATTTTCCAAGTACTAATTGCTCTCCATCCATGAGATGATTCTTAGCAAGTGGTCAGTGGCCTTACTAATAATATTAAATAATAATAACAACAAAATACAAATAATCAGAACATGTCTAGCTTAGCTCAGAAAGAATTAATTTACAGTTTGTGCCTCAACAACATTCAGGGGTAGGCTATTCCAGTCCCTGATTGTATCAGGGAAAAAGAAAACAAATGATAATTTGTTTCAGACGCTGGGACTTTATACGAAAATTTATGCAAGTGCTTGCCAGAACAACCAGCAGGCTCCAGATACTTCTGTTGGTCTATCTCAACTGTAGGTTATGGTGCATTTTACATGGCATTGTTAGCCTTGCTTTCCTCCTACGCAGTTCTAAAGTTTCCCAATCAAGTTCTTTCAACATTTCTTTGACACTAGCAGATCTTTCATAGTGATGTAGTACATGTCATGCAGCTCTGCATTGTACCATTTCTACTCTATCCCTGTTTTGTTTGGTGTATGGATCCCAAACCGTTGAAGCGTATTCCACAGTGGGCCGGACCAAACTCTTGTAGGCAATAGACTTCAGTTCTGGCCAGATTCTATAACTAAGCAAGAGTACCATAAAATTTTGGAAGTTTTCACCAAAGTGAATTAAAGACAATCACAATTAAATCCACGTAAACTATGAAAAACGCAACTTGCTTGGGCAGTTTTAATTCAAGACTGAAGCCACTATTTTAGCAGAGATCATTGTAGAACACTGTTTCATAATTGCTTTTTTACATTTAGATAGGTTTTAGTGAACTGGGAGTAAAAAGAAATGTGACAACCAGCTTTAAAAAAGCAACACTAGCGCGCAACATGTATCATCTATGATTACTCTATGGAGCCACCTTATTAAAGTTAGTAGAGTTGAATAAAAGATACAGTCATACTGCTTAGCAACTGACGTTACTAACCTTCATTTAAAACTATATCAAACTTCCCTTTCTCATTTTTGACTTTAAGCCTGTAAACAAAAGTTAAAATTAAGACTTAGCTTACAAAGTCCTTACTCAAAGCATCATAGTATTATTATCCATGATCAAAGACAACATCATAAAGACAGTCTTATCTGTCAGCGAACTTATTTTCGCACTACCAAACAAAACGACATTGAC